>JXSR01S024734.1:48124-60184 GCA_000969725.1 Ophiothrix spiculata
AGCTGTTGAACTGGATTATTAATTTTGATATTGAGAAAGATTTAATGTATAGAACGTGTATTGCTTTGCAAAATATCTACACAGCACTAATCTAATTGCAATAGTGTTTGTTAGAATGAATTGAAATTGGAGCTTATGTAGATCTCTGAATGAAATATCTTTAGGGCAGGATGTGGGGGCATGGGGTGGGATGGTCACGCTGATGTAATTTCTACCCCCTCTCCCATCCCTTCCCCCAGGTGCAGCAGAATCAGTATTACAATTTTAGAAAAATGAGCAACAAGCAAACTATTTTATAAGGTAGTGCAGTCACAATTCTGCAGGAAATCAACTCCACACGCCAAAAATGACCATTGGCATAAAATATTAAACTTCAGGCAAAGCGTAAAAATAGTTGTTTCAAAACTATGGCAATTTGCAAATTTTGTTTGAAAATTGATAAAAATACCAGGGGAGGTGAGGCAAGGCTTGTGACTGGGAAGCCTAAAGGATCGACCAAGATGTTAATGTGGAATCTCCTCCACATAGCGTAGGCAATTAGAGGGAAGGGGGTCCAGGGACGTAGCCTCAGAAGCTTTTGGGTTCTGATGCTTTTGAATGCTCTCATCTATCATATTTCTATTTTTTCAATGTCATTTCAGCACCCCTCCACCTAAGGTGGCGCTTGGGGAAATGTGCCCTAGCTTCACCTCTACCCTTTAATCCCTTCACTCTCCCCTTCTTCCCTTTCTTGTTCTTTTTCCTTCCCTTCTCTCTTTAAACGTTTCTTCTCTTTCCCTTTTCTCCAGTGTGTCTGACTATGTTCTGCATTTCATGGATTATACAATGGGTGGCATGTCATTAGGTGGGTATACTAAAAAGGTGGTGTTGTTACATTTTTTCATGGGTTCTCCAACTTAATTTGATGTAAATTCACTATTCCTTAGCCTATGGACTTGTTTAATGTCTCATTTAAAAGTTTACACTCTCTGCTCTCTGGCAGTAATTTGGTCTTCATTGGTTACATAATTTAAGAGAGACAATGGTTTGAACTTGGCAGTACAAGGGATGCGGTGCCTACGGATGTGGTAGATAGCCAAATTGAGACAATATCACCATTTCAGAAGGTTTGACATTGCTGGAACATTCACAATTGGATTCTGTGACCTCAAATACATACAGATAGTCACCAACATGGCTAAAATTTGGTATATAATTACAGTAATTGGCAAATTTATCATTTTCAGACCTTCCTCAGACCCCCTCCCCCCTCGATCAGTTTTTTGGGCAGCACTTTCTCATTTTTTGTCCAATTTTGACAAATTTGGTGTCAAAATGTTCAGGGGATCAAGCTGCATCAAAGTGTTTAGAGCATACACTGAAAAAATGAACTGTTTACCATTAATCATATAAATTTATGACTTGCTTTAGTAAAAACAGGCAATTTTGAGAAAAACAGGTTTGAAAATTACAGTTTGCATTGCCGTCTATGGAGTAATTAACCATTAATTAGCTCATTATGCCAAAACAAAAGTGATATTTGGCTAAAAAGTTACTTGAATTGAAAGAGATCAATAATATTAAAATCATATCAAAATATTGGTTTTTTGACCATTTTGACCATGTAACAACACATTTTTGACCCACCTCATGAAATGCCACCAATAACAAAGTCGGTACTGAAAAAAATATTGTATGCAAATCATGTTTGATATTGAATATTTATGTCACAGCAATCATAATTGAATAGTTGACCAGCAATGAACCAGAACTAGGAGTTAGAGAACCACAGGCTATGTAAGCAATCACCATGCAAGACCTGAATCATGAATCATGTGTCTAGAGATAGAGAGATAGATAGGTTGGCTGAAACGTTACACAAATGTGGACTTTAGTCTACAACCTGTGATCAAGGAACATTAATAGTGTGATATAATTGATCTTGGGATTCAGTAGAAAAGGAAAGCTAATTTTTACTTTGCATGTATGGGTCCTGTTCAAACTATATCCAGTTCAAAATGACTAGATTTGCAGCTCAACCTCACTCTCTAATGAAATCTTATGGATGAAAAAAATATCAGCTAAGACAAAAACATTTTAAATGCTCACTGAACTCCTGATGCTGTTACGATATATTTCTTATGGTTCTACATAGATTCTAATCTCCATGTGATCCCTATCATGTATATAGAACCAAAATAGGTTCCTTGACCAAAAATAAAACAACAGTGCTTTCTAGAACTTTAAGCATTATAGAACCTTACAAGAATCATTTGCAAAGAACACTTATGAAAGGTCTTTTTTGTTAATTACTCTTAAATTTTAATTTTGTAAGAAATATGATTTATGTGACTTAAGTTGGTCAACACTATTCTAGTCATATGGTAACTTGTAGATGAGCATTCAAAAAACCAAGAGCAATACAGATGAATATATTTCTGAGAGTTCTGTGTGGAGCCCATTAATGGTTCTTTATAGTCAATATTTATTTTTATAGTCAATTTTATTCTTAAACAAATCCTTTTTTCTGAGAGCGTGCTTCGAACGGGTGCTCTCCCAATTCATTCCAACATATTCCAGGTTGGTCCCACTGAGCTTCGCAATGCGTTGCAATGCATTTGAGTAACATTTATTTGAAAAGGATTTTTTTAATGTATGCTTAGAATTTTTGATTCTTCTGTCATCTAACATTTTTTATTTTAAAAGCATCTTATGATATGAGTGAGCTACACAGCTCTAAAATATGGTCATATGGTCACGGAGCATATATAGCAATCAGGAATATGTCTTTGACTCACATTACCTGTGTCACATGGATTGAATAGTTCATCAATATGCTGTTGGCTACATTCATTCAAAGAGTCAATTGCTAATGCAAATATGTCACAAAAAATTATGTCTGTATTGGGATGATCACTGACTGATTACATTCACTATCAAAATTAGTAAATGGTTGTACAAGTGGTTTTCATGTGATGGTTTAGGTATATGCTGATGAGCTTAATGTAATTTTCATATTGTGATCAAAAGTACACATTTCATGCATTTAAATAACACGTTCTGCCAATAAAATATTTCATGCATTTAGTCGTGTGCAATCACTTTTACCAGAAGCGCCTTTTTGTCATATGGTACTATGTTATATGTCTTGACTTGATTTTCTAATGAGATATTTATTGCACTTGTTCCTGAGTAATCAAACCATACATTCTCTCATCACATTGAACTAGTTCTTGTAACCCTGGTACCCTACTTTCATCATGGCTAATAACATGGAATACAGTGATGAGGTGCAAAGATAAATTCATTCTAATTACTTGATTAGCTTCATGATAATATGCAATGCAAAGTATATTATATGAAGTTTAAGCTTAAGTCAAAATTGAATCAAAAAATCAAGTCAAAACAATAAGGTCTTATGTCAACACAAATGTTGACATAAAGCATATCTCGACATGTCGACATGAAATTTCATTTGTCGACAAAACTGCCAAAGTCTTGCATAAATATTTAAGACTTATTAGTTGTTCGTTATTTACAACCGTTTTTAAAGTTATTACGATGGTTCACAACAAAAAAGTTACTTTATCAACTTTATATCGTCCATATTGTCGTACGCACAAAGAACAAGCACATTACTATGTTATAACTTATATGTAAGCTATAAACGTATGATAATGCTTATATTTCGTTTTTCCCGCAAAAGCAAACTCTTTGATATCAACTTTATGTCGACATTATGTCGACGTCGACAACAAATTATTGCGACATGTCGTCATGAAAAAACAGTCTCGACAGAAACCTTACAAAACTATATTATGTGGCTGAATGAACCTCAATTGATCCAATCCTACACCATCATAACAAATTTCTAGATACCGTACCTTTCTTGTCCACCTGCAACTCATTTGCAAATCATAACACATCAATATTAAGTTAGCTTTTCAGTTCACACATGATTTTTTGACCATTGTGTCACATCTGCAGGATCATTGCAGCCTTTGTTATATTTCCACCTGTACTTTGTTCTTACAAATGTCATCAGATTCAAACAATTTCTGACATGTCTGAAAGCCACGGCCTGTTTTCGTAACAAAATTGTTACATTTATTTGTTATGTTCTTTTTACAGCTTGATATAATTTTATAACTTGTGATAGTCCATCCCAAAACAGCTGTAAATGCAGCCTTTTGTTATTTTTTAAAATGACACCTCAATGAATTTCTCGATTTATGGTCCGTCAAAGGTTGCAAGGGAGTAAAATCAAAGATAAACATGTTCAAAGATCAGCAAGCCCCACATTTTCTGTTGATTGTCCTCAAATTATACAGATGTATTTCATATGCATATTTGCAATCATTTTTTGAAAGCAAATTTTGCTGGTGTTTTGAAGTAAGCAAAAGGATTGTGAATCTGTCAAAAAAATTATTTTCTGCAAATTATAACCCTGAACCCTGACATATGTTTCACCTGTAGCGCAAAATGAAGTTTGAGATATAAAGCAATCAATGACATCATCACCTGGACATCATAATACATCATAATCACAACATTATAGCTCTAAATTGCAACAAATATTGCATCTACCAATGCAAACAGGCAGCATTTGTGTTTCCCAATTGACTGTTTACCTGAAACAACCTGTATTACGACAAATTACAACTGGTAATTTATAAGATTGCGCCCAAGTGTCCCTCTTGGGAGATCATCGGATTACCAAGTTCATAACGTGACTGAGAAAGATGAGACTTCTGTCTTTGTACAATGATAATAGCGTTATGTGCAAAGGTGAATTTGGAATTATATTTGAACACAAGTGCTTGCGATAAATAGACTTGACGGCATGTGTGCTTAGAAATACAATTATTCTATAAGACATCAAATACTAGAAGAAGAATCAGAAAGGATATGAAAAGCTTTATCCAGCAATTCCTGTAATGACTTGCAAGCTTTTCTTAAATTGTATTATGTAAAAGTTTTATGGTATTAAATTACTTTGAATTGGAGAGCATTTATTTGAAGCTTATATGTTAACTTGTACCTGCTGACTAATCAAATATGTTATGTAAGTACTTATGTAACTTGTTATTGAGCTTATAAGTAATGCAGATTAAAGAGCGAGTGTAAAGCTTAATGACCTTATGATTACATGAAGATTTCATGATTTACTGACTTGATCTTGTAAATCATTTAAATATGGAATGCACTTTAACAAAGTAGATGGAGGTTGTGGCTGAAGAAACTCTTTTTGCAAATTGAAGTGCTACTTGAGTTTACGCATGTGACCACTCACTACCGGTACTTAAAGATGTTTCTGACCAGTATCTGACCAATACATATTCTGTAGCATGGTAACTTTGTGTATTCTTTCAATTCCTGAAAGCATTTTGGAAAAAATTTCCGAGTAATCTGCGTTTCTTGGACAAATTTGCTAAAGGCCTTTATGAGTGCATTTATGAATTTCAGCATCCTTACCCCAAAAAAATTGCAACAAAAGGTTTTTCAACTGATATAAGTAGTATTTATCCTTAGTAACAACATATCAAAAATCTAAAAAAATCGGACTTCCGGAAGTTGGTATTTTTCAAGATGGCCGCCAAAATCCTAATATGGCTATAACCGAGGTACTAGATGTCTAATATGTGTAATTTTGGTGTCTATACCTTGGTTTTAGTGGTCTATGAAGTCAATGAGACTAGTAAGATTATTGAAAAATCAAACAGTATTCGCCAAATCCAATTTGGCCGTCAATATGCGAAAATTACTATAAATCATTTATTATTTAGCTTAAATGGGCAATTTTGGTGTGTAAGTCCAGATTTCTGTTGTCAATAAATTCGATGAGGCTAATTAGACTAGGCTTAAGTTAAAAACAAGGCATAACATTCAAATGCCACCAATTATAAGGTCCAAAATGGCCGCCAAAGTCCATTTTTGTGTCTCAAAATGGGTTAAAATGGCACCAAAATGACATTAAAATATCAAATATTCAAGAAAATCAATGTGATTATTTCTGTTAAATTACCTTCAAAGTAATAAAAGCCTAATTTCTGCTTCAATTGTATTCTCCATAAGTGTCAAATCCAAAACGGCACCAAAATTAGGTCCAAAATGGCCGCCAAAATAATTTGTTATCAATAAAAATTGCTAAGAGATGCATTAAACTAGCACTATTCAAAACATTGATTATTCAAGATTATTGATGAAAAATGGCTTTAAAAGGTAATATCAGACAAAATTCTCCTCAAATTATGCTGTTAACAAGCTTCAAATTCCACAAGGCGCCTGTACTGAGATCCAAAATGGCAACCAAGATACGTTTAAATGTGCTACAAATGGCTTAAATGACTTTAAAACAGCAAAAAATACACTATATTTTTCAAAAAATTGGAAATGGTTTTGAGAGGAACAGCCTCAAACATCCCCAATTAGGCTGTTAACATGTTTGAAATCCAAACATTTTGAGCATTTGACGCTGTTTTAGGTCGTTTAACCCATTTTTAAGGCATTAAAACATATTGTGGCGGTCATTTTGTAACCTCAGTACAGATGCAATTGTAGTTTTAAGCTTGTTATCAGCCTAAACTGGGGACAAATATTCCTGTTGTATCTCTCAACCATCTTCTATCAAATATCTTGAAAAATATAGTGTGTTTGATGCTTTTTAAAGTCGTTTAAACCATCTTTAACACATTTAAGTGTATTTTGGTGACCATTTTGAATCTCAATACAGGCATCATTTGGTGTTTTAAGCTTGTTAACAACCTAATTTAGGGACAAATATATCTGTTGTAACTCTTAAAACCATTTTCATCAAATTTCTTAAAAAATGATGTGTTTGATGCTGTTTGAAAGTTGTTTAAGCCATCTTTAACACTTTGAAGCGTATTTTGGCGGCCATTTTGAATCTCAATACAGGCACCATTTGGTATTTTAAGCTTGTTAATCAGCCTAATTTAGGGACAACATTTGTGCATTAAAACATGTTTTGGCTGATGTGTGTTAATCAGCCTATTTTAGGGACAATATATCTGTTGTAACTCTTAAAACCATTTCCCATCAAATTTCTTGAAAAAAAATGATGTGTTTGATGCTGTTTGAAAGTCGTTTAAGCCATCTTTAACACGTTAAAGCATATTTTGACGGCCATTTTGAATCTCAATACAGACACCATTTGGTAAGCTTGTTAACAGCCTAATTTAGGAACAAATATATCTGTTGTAATTCTTAAAACCATTCCCATCAAATTTTTTGAAAAAATGATGTGTGTGATGCTGTTTGAAAATCGTTAAGGCAATTTTAAACACGTTTAAGCGTATTGTGGCGGCCATTTTGAATCTCAATACAGGCACCATTTGGTATTTTTAGCTTGTTAACAGTCTAATTTAGGGACAAATATATCTGTTGTAACTCTTAAAACCATTTCCTATAAACTTTCTTGAAAAACATGATGTGTTTGATGCTGTTTGAAAGTCATTTAACCCATTTGTAGTACATTAAAACATATTTTGGCACCCATTTTGGATCTCAGTACAGGCACCATCTGGAATTTTCAGCTTGTTAACAGCCTAATTTTGGGGAAAAATGTATCTGTTGTAACTCTCAAAACTACTTCCCATCAATTAGTTTGAACATATAGTGTGCTTGATGCGGTTTTTAAGTCGTTTTAACCCATTTTTGTGCATTAAAACATGTTTTGGCGGCCATTTTGGACCTCAGTACTGGCGTCATTTTTATTTTTTAAACATGTTAACATCATAATTAGTGGATAAATGACCTTGTTGTAGTTCTAAATGTCATTTTCTGTTTATTATTTGTTATAATTGATGTGTTGGTGCTGTTTTTAAATGGTTTTAACCCATTTTTGCTTAGTAAAATATATTTTGGCGGCCATTTTGGATCTCAGTAGGGGGACCATTTTCATTTTTAAACATGTTATCATCATAATTAGGGGACAGATGGTCTTGTTGTAGCCATAAATTTATTTTTTTTATTGATTGTTTATGATAATTGGTATTTCAAAGGATATTTTTTCCAATTTTAGTAAAAATATCATGCTATTTTGGCAACCATTTTGGCAGCCATTTTGAATTGGAAACATACATATGATCATATTTTGAAGCAAATGAGTGTCTCATGGCTCCAGAAGTAAATTACCCATAGTAAGGTTGACCTTAAAGTGTTTTACAATTAGTTCTAAAGCCATTTTAATGAAAATATATTATTTTTGCTTTTATTTTAACAAACAAATATGCATTTTGGCGGCCATTTTAACCTTATTTTTGGCGCCATTTTTGTATTTGAAGGCCTGTTTTTGACACAAATATAATCTGTCCAGCCTCATTTAATTTAATGGCCACAAAAATCTGGACATAAACACCAAATTTGCCAATTTATACAAATTATAACCAACTAATAGCCACTTTTGGATATTGACGGCCATTTTGGCAGCCATATTGGATTTGGTGGATAAATTTTGACCTGACAATAATCCTACTAGACTCATTGACTTCTTAGACCACTAAAACTTAGGCATAGACACCAAAATTGCACATTTTAGACATCTAGTAGCTCAGTTACAGCCATTTTATTATTTTGGCGGCCATTTTGAAAAAACCAACTTCCGGAAGTCGAGATTTTATAGATTTTTGATATATTGTTACTGAAGATAAATACTACCTATATCAGTTAAAAAACCTTTTGTTGCAATTTTTTTGGGGTCAAATCATATATTCCCTCGTCTATAGTATTAGGAATTTAATTTGGAATTTACAGGCGTAAATAAGAGACTTTGTAGTACACTAACCTTCCATCACTACTTGCATAGATGATGTACTTACACATACACTCTTGCGACATAGAAAACATGTTAGAGATATGATCAGTGAATTATTGATGGTGATCTTGTGTGTCCTCATGATCCATTATGGATGCTGTTATTTTTGCCTCTACTTATATTATGAATCCTTATCAGCAAGACGGTGCGGGCGCACCCCAGGGATTTACAACAAATAAAAAATGGAATAAAGAATAAAGAAATAAAAACAATCAGAAAACAATACAAAACGGGAGCTGTAGTCCTAATTACTGCTAATAATACATTTGGCAGCCCCGAACATGTTTTTGGACTAGGATCAATATTGCACACCCTGGGGCTGAGAAAATTTCGTCTCAGTCCTGGTTCCGCACCTGCTTATGCAACAAATAATCCAATGAGTGCAGTCACTGGCTATAATATCGGTTAGGTTTATACTATTCTGTGTTGTATCTAATTCTCCTACTCCCATATGTTTAAAAACTATCCAGGCCAAGTACCCAAGTCTGAATACGCCATACACAATTTTCCTTTTTTCTCTGGGATTTGAACCCGACCTCTCACATCCCGATCCAATCTCCAGCTATGGCAAGCCACCAAGTATGGTCTGCCTCAGCAGAATTTTGTGCCCTTATATATTCCCATCTATGATGTATTCAGACTTTAATGGATTTCCTGATTTTTGAAAATTTACTGGATTTTGTGGGATATTGTGGGTATGACTCAGGTTTTAAGTAGATCCCTTTTCAAAAATCCGATATAACTACTTATATTGTACCCCCACTTTCACAAGTGTGCTGGCAAAATAATGTACGCACATAAACATCCTTGAGAAGAAGAAAATATGGCTATGGTGCTGATATGATCAGTAAATTTGTGATGATAGCATTCTTGTTTTCCCTCTTGATCCATTATAGATGCTGGGTTTTTTTCCTATTCAAGACATCTTTCTTTATTAATCCTTGGCGATTGCAAACCTTGCTGTTGTTCATGAAGGGGTGGGTATGTTGTTCTGATGAAAAGTATATTATATATTTGGACACAACTTGACAAACATTTCAAGCCATTATTCTTTTCTCTTTCTTTCTCCCTTCTGAGTGCAGGCTTCATAAAAATGAAGATATCTCGCACTGCGGTGTAGGCATGTGTCGTCATTAGGACGACTAATAAAGTTGTGAGGTGCAAATTATGTTATATACATGTGTACATGATATAGTCATATCCTATTGTTAAAATACCTTTATATAACCTATAACCCCTTCTAATAAAGTACTTTAAACACATTTGTTAAGTTGCAAGGTATTTATTTAAAAAAAAATACACCTTGCTAAATGAATTAAATTATTTAAGGCCAAACATGTTTGAATGTTTGAATCTGGATCATACATGATAGAGCACATGATAATGGAAATGTTTCCAAATGCAAAGTGCACTTTTAAAAGCTGGAGTTTTATAAAAGACTCAGTTCCATAACTTTAATACAGTAAAACCTTGTACAATCTCCAAGTTTCCTCCTGAGACACAAATATTATATTTCATACAGCTAAGAATGAATATCCCAATGCTTTAGTGCACAAAAAAAGACATTCCATCATACTTCATACAAAATGTGTTAGTCAATATCTAGTAAACAGCTGGTACTTGAGCTATTTGACATCACTCAAAGGACGAGATGGATGTATAGGAAACACACATGAACTAACAGCTTCAATACTGACTTGCCTTCAGTCACACAAGTGTATGGTACTTTAAATGCGTAGTACAATATTTCCTTTGATTAAATCTTGTCTTAAACACCCCATGTATGACATTAATGCAAGATAAATGCTCAGGATAAATATTCTCTGATCGTGCTGTTAGATACTGTGGATCAATCTTTTGGAACTCTCTAAATAATGTCATAAACGATGCAAAAACACATAGGAACTCAGAAACACAGAAGGTGGCATTTCATGAGGTGGGTCAAAAATGAGTTACATGGTCAAAATGGTTAAAAAATCAACTTTTTGATATGATATTAATATTATTGATCTCTTTCAATTCAAGTAACTTTTTTTGCCAAATATCCCTTTTGTTTTGGCAAGATGATCTTATTAATATAATAATAGACGGCAATGCAAACTGTAATTTTGAATCACGTTTTTCTCAAAATTGCCTGTTTTTACTAAAACAAGTCGTAAATTGGAATGATTAATGGTAAACAGTTCATTTTTGTAACAACACCACCTTTTTGGCATACCCACCTAATGACATGCCACCAGAAACAATCTAGAAAAATATCTATAGTCAACTTAAAACTGAAACTAAATTACATATAATAGTATACTTTATTGGAGCATTGTCTTTAGGTGTACTTATTCTGTTTGCAGGGTATCATCACTTCAGGTCTTCTTGGCCCTTTGATGAAGTCCTCAATATCATTTTTGATTTTGATATTAGAATAAAGTTTGATGTGATGTAAGTAGTGGACAAGGCATAAAATGGAAGTCTTTTTTCTATACCAGTGCCACTGCATCCTGGTTTAAAGTAATTGTTATAAAATACTGGAACTACTTTAAAGAAAACATTGGCTAAAACATGTTTAAGATTTTATGCAGGCTAGCATCACAAGTTCTAGTTAATACTCTCTATATACCGTACTTTTCTATTTAGAAGCATAGGTGCCTCTAAACGGGAACAAATAAATTCTGGACAAACGGGATAGCGCCATCCATCATTGAATTGCTGCTTATTAAGGATACGTGAATAAACTTATGTTTTGCTTGGTCTATTGAAACAAATTGAAACTCAAACCATTTGGAACGGTCACGCAGACTTGAATTTGTACCTATTATATTGATTGGAAGTTCGAGTTACCTTGAAATTCTGTATATTGTATTTTGGTGTTTCAAAATATTTGTTTAGTCGTTTCCATTTTTATTGGACTTCTATAGATAAGAGCTGAAATTGAGCTTGGGTTACTTATTCATAGATAACTTTCGAAGTGATTTATTGCGCAACTATTGTACCTGCAGAGCTTAATTGCATCATCATATGCACGAGGCAGTTCAACTTTTAATAGCTTTGACTACGCATATATAATGGTCATGCGTCATAAGTCGGGTTACTTTTCGGTAACACACAGATAATGGGCAAAACCAGGAGCTGTCACTTTGCGTTACGTAAACTACTCACATTGGGATAAGACAAGTATATATCTTAAAGGGTAAAAACTAAGGAATCATCCTAATATAATTCCAAGGTCATTATACAGGGTGTGCACAAAA
>JXSR01S024734.1:60469-72959 GCA_000969725.1 Ophiothrix spiculata
CCCCGATTCTTCATGTCACATGTCAACCCTCTAAAGAGGTATCCTAGTGCCCAAATCTTATGAAAATTCATGAGAGTATGTGGGAATAGTGACAGATTTTGCAAACAATTGTACCTATCTTGACCGTAGAGGTTTTTTGACCCCAGATCACCTTCAATTCCATATATTTTTATGTCACATGTGTAACCTTACCTTAGTATCCTTGTGTCCAAATTTTATGAAAATCTATGCAAGTATGTGGGAATAGCGCCCAATTATGTAAATAAGGGGCTCCTCATCCTCCACCGCTTTGATTAATTAACACATTAAATAATCCTAATTAAAAACCAAATTAGCTCAACACATACAGTTTTCATTTTATGAAAATATACTTATTCTTCTCTCATATGACACCAAATTTACTAATCTATGACATAAAATAAGGGAATTACGATATGAAAAACATAGTGCAGTAAGGGAATATGTTACTCCACCGCTTTATTAGGTTACCCAATATATAACGCATGACCGCATACTATGAGGTTTATTCCGCTAATGCAATAATATAGGGATTGAAAATTCATCACGTATAATCGCTTTCTTGCTTGGTCTAGAGGTATAACAGTTTGTGCTAGCAAGCAATACGTATTGTCCTTTATGTATTATACGTCCAACTCGTTATCCACACGATGGCTGTCCGTTTGGCACACGTTCAGTATGTGAAACTTTTGTACGTTATTCATACGTTTTGATAGCTTTGGACGTATAATACATAAAGGACAAACCATATTGATAACGTATTGTGGTATAGATTTTGAACATTGTCAAGAGTGGAACATCTACATCTACGTTCGAGTCCCATTCTGACTTTTAGCGTAAAATTTATCAATTAGTTTTTATTATTTTTAAATGTATTTAGGGCCTATTTATTTCTTTATTTATTCATCTTATTATTTATCAAATTATATATCCATTTAATTTTTCATTTGCGTTTCAGTGTTTTTGCAATTCATTTACCACACACTTTTTGATCAAGTTATTAGAAATTTTTTGTCATTTTGAAAATTTTGTAAGTATTTCAGATTGTATTAAAAAAACGCTTAAGATACGACAAACGTCCAATGGAGATCTTCAAATGTTTGCCAGTTTACAGAGGTTGTACAACTGAAATGAACAGCTAACATCCATTGGTATGGAACCAAAACGTATGAATAACGTACAAAAATTTCACATACTGAACGTGTGCCAAACGGACAGACACCGTGTGGATAACGAGTTGGACGTATAATACATAAAGGACAAACCGTATTGATAACGTATTGAACGTACTTCTAACGAACATATGACGAACAAAAATGAATACAGCCAAACATTAGTGGGATAAGGTACGCTATTCATACGTTTTGCTCAATACAGTGATGTCTGACAGAGCCTTTAAGTGTGACAATGCCGTATCACTGCAATTAACTATAGGACCATCCCACCAAAAAGAAATGAACCTGCCCAATTCAACCGTGTTACAAATAAATAAATGAATTGAGAAAAAAATGCCAGTTGCAGACTGATTCAGTTACTGAAAAAATATAGATCACATTATTATTATTACACTTGTTCACAATCACTCAATAAATGAGGAACAACCTGTTCGAAAACATTGATAAATACCACGACAATCAAATCGATTATTCATGACAAGCCGATGGTTAATAGATCGAGAAAAACGCAAGTTTATTCACATATCCTTAATAAACAGAAGTTTAATAAAGGATGGCGCTATCCCGTTTGTCCGGAATTTATTTGTTCCCATTTAGAGGCACCTATGCTTCTAGATAGAAAAGTACGGTATGTTGTTATCCTGGAGTCATTCAGTGAGTGCTTCCAGTTCAATAACCATGCCAGTAGTGTTTGGTCACTTAATTAAATCTCTGCAAGTGAGGATGAAAAAATGCTTTCATACTGGTCAGCTGTCCCGTCACCTGTCCTCTGCTCTACTATAAAACTGGGGAAGGGCAAGGGAGGGATTTACGGGGAGCCTCTTATTCTTGCACAGCAACATCTGACTGTAAGTGGGTGCCAGCCAAACCATCCTTTTTTTTCTAAGAAAACATAATTTGTTCATTAAAAATGAGTACCATATTCAAAAATGGATGGAAATTGTTCACTTCAGGTAAAACTGACACCCGAACTGACAAAACTTAATTGGAACACCTTGGGAATAGCAAACATATCCTGATTAACCAGTTTATCCCGATTGAGCAAAATACAGAAATCACCAAATTACATTTAATCAAAAACAGTACATGTAATTCTAATTCTCATGCTTATATGCTTATTAGGAGTATTTTTGCTTTTGAAATTTGAATGCATGTTACTATAAAACATCCTGAATATCTAACAGGCATATTTTGTATGAAAAACAGTTTCCTGGCTGAATATTTCAATTATCGAAAACCCCTGACTATTGAAAATGTGTTTATTCACACATGAGCTGCAATTAATGTTAGACTGATCTAGTCAGGGTATGTGAGATACAAAAAGGCTAAGTTCTTTTACACCTCTTTAAAGGTGTAGATTCCGATCACATTCTTATTCATCAGGGCTCAACTGGAAGTAGTGTATTTTTGATGTCAAATTAGACTTCATATTTTTCTGATTATTCAGGGTGTCCCAATAAACATTGTGCATGGAAACGACGCTGATTTTCTCAAAGGTTAGGCACACCAGCGACCTCAAAATTATACATTCTAAAGACCATAGTTTTGTCCATCAGCGCTGAAAATATCAAGAAAATCCATCAAAGCAAATAAGAGATATCGTTGATTTTGTTCAATGGGAATACTGTGGTTAAGCCTGTAATCAGAGGGCATGGAAAGGGGTCTATGCAAAATCGATGCTTGAGAAATTTACCACAAAGATTTCTAATGCTGTTAGATAATCAACAGCCAATGGAGACAAACGTGCAGCATGTTAATGACCAAAAAAAAATAAGATGAACAAGTGGAAAACGAACACTAACATGACTTTAAAGAACTCTCAGAATAGAACCAAAATAACCAAAATCTAAAGCAACGCAACTATTAAAACACTAACACAAATATCATGTGATTGATTTATATTTTTACTGTTTAATACTAAGACACAACATTTTTTTGGTGATGTTAGAATTTTTAGAAGCAATGCTAGCGGCCAGATCTATTCAAAGATTTTTTGATTAAAAGATTTCGTGGAGGATTTGCTTTTCTGAACAATTGCCATTAATAAAAACCCTGTGATGGACTCACTGCTTTTGATCTGAAATAGGAACCAAGGCGACTATTTGTTTTTTGTTTTGTTGTGGGTGCAATTTTATAAAAAGAATATAATTTACTTTGTTAGATTACGTTTTCAGTTTCCAAAAGAAGAAAAAGAAACCAGCTTCCCCTTAGCATGTAAACAATATATAGGAAGCATTGTGTAATTTTGCCAATAAACCTAGTTTTTACAGTCTTTGTGTACTTTTTTTTTAAATATAGAGAAACTGAACAAAAATAGAAAAAAGAAGAAAAGGAACATATCCAAAGTGGCTTCATATGATTACCTTTTAAAGAATATTGTCGAAATGTATGCGGAGACTTTGTCACCCTAAACTATTCAACCGTTAATGTTGCTAAGACCCTTTCGATGTTCATTGTGAACATGCTTTTTAACCATAGGAATCCCATTGTGCAGAAGGAAAATGATACAAGCAGACAAAATCGACGATATCTCTGGTTTGCATCAATGGATTTTCTTGAAATTTTCAAGGATGAAGAACAAAACTATAATCTTTAGAATGTATAATTTTAAGGTCGCTGGTGTGCCTAACTGCTGAGAAAACTAGCGCCGTTTCCATGCACAATGTTTATTGGGACACCCTGTAAATCCAAAATTTCATCTTCAAATTCTTTAAAATTTTAGAAATATAGCATAAAATGTAAAATTAATTGGTATACATATTTTCCATTTCTTATGTATTTACATAACAGCCTCATCCCTAGAGTTGCCTGCTTTCTTTTGCCTCTGAAGAGTAAACAAGAAACAACCTAAGGGTTAAATCTCACCAAATATATTTCAGAGGTCAAGGTCAATTCAAAGAGTAAATAATACACATGTTGAAATAGGATCCAACACCTTTAAAAAAAGAACAAGATATAGCTATTGTAAATGTTTTTGCTTAAATCTTGAATTTGTTTCTAGTGCTTGAATTAGTACAACTGAATCTGAAAAAAGTTTCTTTTTAACATCTCCCTAGGCAAGCTTCACATCTAATGCATTTATTGTGTCTGTATATGATCTTACTCCTGCATCATCAATCATACTCAATCCTTATATAAACTAAGCACTGGCATTAGAGTGCTGCCAGACATTGAACTATCCTGTTAAAGGATGAGACTTTTCTGGTTGTGTTTTAATACGATTACAAGCTTTAAAGTGAAACAGTATCTCTGTAGGGTATTTTATACTCTAAGGTGTCTCAGGTTTTAAAATGTATTATGTAATCTAGGATATTCTTTTAGGTTTATTATAGTACAGATTGCTATCAGGAACAGGATAAATATGGTGTACATGATCACATATTGATCTTGAAATTCACACCTAAGATTGTTACAAGAAAAATATGATACTAGAACTTGTATTTGAAAAAAAATGATATAAAAATTTTTAACAAATGCAAGCTAGTGTTAATATAGGTTGTGAAAAGAAAACAACATTTTGCTGTCATGCTGTTTACCCTGGATTGCACAGGGCAGGGCCATAGATGCATCAAACCTTTTCCTCAATCTCTTTGCATTCGGACCCATGCCCACATGCCTGCTTTGACTTTTTGTTGGGGTTAATGAATTAACCCTTATCAAATTTATTGAAAAATCTAAAAAGAATAGCTTTATTTGAGTTTTTGCTTTGCAACTCCTAAGAATTAAGTGTTAGATTTAATCGCCTGCTTTTCACTCTATTACATATACACATTCCATATGACCACTCAACTTGAGCGGTGAAGTGACCTTGACACAGGTGTTGTCAAATCAAATTTGACCTAAAAATCATGTCTTTTTGTGTTGTTGCCCCCTACCCTACGTGCGAGGGTTGATCCCATTCGGAGCTCAATCTTACACTTAACTGACCAAAAGCAACATAAGTTTCCAGATAGTTTCCTTATAAACGCCTTGTGAAATATGGCTGAATAAAGTGTTTGTGCGGAAATACTTTAGACCGCGAGTGTATTACTCTTTGTAAATATATGATTTTGGTTGTGGGTTTTATAGGATTTTAAAGTGGTTATGCTTATTTACAGATGGGAAATTCACTTTTGAGCTTATGGAAAGAGTAAAATCCATGCTAATAGCAGAACAAGATATGTCCACACCCAAATTATGTGAGATAACTTAAATCACAGGATGTTGTACGGTATATTAAAATGATGAAAGGAAAAGTAGAAAAGATTCAAATATTTCACATTTGAGATTATTTCAAATTGGTCCAATGAAAGATTAGCTACAATTGGATAAGAAGTGTATAATCTTCATTCATAGGGTATTTTAGTTTAGTATTAGGAAATAAAAAATAAAACCACTCTTGACAATTTCATGTCCACGATAGATGAGTGACATTTCATTCCTGTGCACATCCAAAATATTAGTTAGTTAAAATCCTCTGTATTTAATCTGTTGGATACTTTTATCAATTCATTAATGTAAAGAGGGGGAAAATCATGTCAGATTATTTATGTTTCTTCTTGAAAAGATGCATGACAAAAGTAACTAATTCATTAAATATTCAAATCACTATAAGGCCTGCTGTTAAATCCCTATTAAATGCCCATACTCTTTCAAAATTGCAGTCCTGATGGTTTGATTTTTTGTTTTTCTTTTAATAAGTCATTTTGATAAAATAGTTTTGAATTTATTTCACTAAATATTCCTGATTTGAATGATTATTGGAACAATTCAGATGGTTGTCAAAATGAAAATAAAGCAAGGGACATCAAAAGCAAGTGATGGACTTATGTCTTGATTAAAACTTTCAAGTTAATTGGCTCAGCTCAGTGGTATAGATATGGTGGAATGGGCAAGATTCAAAGCAGTGGCATGCTTATGGGAGAGGGGGGCACATGCCCCCAGTTTGGTGAGTCACTTGGGGGAAAAGGCTCCTTCTGGAATTTTGACAATAAAAAAGATAGAAAAGAAAGGGGGGGGGGAAATCAAAAGAAACGAGAGGAAAAATAGTTTTAAATATTTTAACAACCATTGAAAAACTGGCCATGCGCTTGCGAGACAAATTTTTATTTTTTTTGCTTGTCACTTTTCAAAAGCTACGTCAAAATTTTTTGGATGTACCTTTTTTTTTCTTTTTAGTCGTTCATGTCATTTGGGGGAAACTGATGATTGTGCCCCACCACTCAAAAATTCTTGGGCACGTCACTGGTTTAAATTACCTATAAATACAATCAATAGATAAATTTCCATTCTGTTTTCATAAATTTGAATTAACGTAACATCGACTTTTCAGAGGATTTAAAGAAAGGCTTTCTGAGTAACATCTTAACATCGTAACTCCCATATATATCCTTATGCAAGTCACAAACATCACATCCGTATGCAAGTGTAATCCGACTATTCCACACCTTGAAATTCATTGTGGCTTTTATGGTTTTAATATCTCTCTTTTCTGTAACAAATATCTTTGTCGCCATTACAAGTAGCTTTCAACATATGTAACAAACCAGAACATCAGATCTTTGAACTTTTAACGAAACATCGTGTAAATAACAAACTATGTTTCATGCACTTTATTTAATCAGTGATATGAATATATGTCCATGTATTATTCATTAGTCACGTTGACTTATCTTCTCCTTCGTATAAGTTAATTCATTATCTACAATTGGATTACATTTCATCTTTGTTAATGTTGCAAATTCATGACACCAATTCACTAATGTTTAAAAAAATGAAGAAAAATTACACAGGGGACTGGTTACTCTAATAATACTACTGCATTATTGTGATGAACTAAAATAAAAATCACATAATACCCTAAATACAGATTTCTACTTTCCTAGACTCGCATTTTTGATGGGTTTCCGCAAATATATGTGACCGTCCATCTCAAACAAGCCGTAAATGCAACAAACTTCATTTTGCGCTACACTTGAAAATACATGTCAAGGTCGTAATTTGCCAAAATTGATTTTTTGACAGATTCACAATTCTTACGCTTACTTCAAAACTCCAATAAAGTTTCATTTTTAAGAAAATGATCATAAATATGAAATATATCTGTATATTTTGAGGAAAAGCAACAGAAAATATAGTGCTTACTGTTCTTTGAACGTCTTTATCTCAGTTATAAATTTTACTCCCTGACAACCTTTGACAGATCATAACTTGACTTTTGGAAATCAAGTGAAGTTCATAGACCTGTGTCATTTTAATCCTTATAATATGGTCCTTTTGCAAATATTTAAACAAGTGAAAATGGCAAGATGATGCATTTACAGGGCTCATTTGGGATGGACAATCTCATATGATATGTTAATAAGGCAAATATTTTTACGGGGAACAATGGAGCAAATTTGCACCAGGTGATTGGTAAAATGCTCCAGGTTCACCAATGAATTTGTATATGTTTTCAAAGTTATAGTCCTGGCAAATGTCTGAAATTACTTCAGGTTCCAGAATCAATAATAAAAAGCTTGAGATAAGGACATGATTAAAATCTCAAATTTTGATTGAAGACAAAAACTGCTGATATTCTAAGCCACGTTCAGACGGTCGGACATAAGTTGCTTGTGACCGGTCATAACTTGTGTCGGTAATAGCGTCTGACATAAATTTGCAGTGAGAACCATCGTCGGATATAACTCTATCCGTAATAGCGCGACTTATGTCCGACAAGTTATATCCGAAGAAGAGCAGACATAAGTCCGGTCATAAAGTTATTACTGGTAATAACAAATACTTGTGGACTGTTCATTTGCGCTGTCTGGTATAACTGTGACCCTTTTACCGACATAACTTCCGGGTCAAATTAAATCCACGCACATTTTCTCCAGTCGAAGTAAGTGGCAGATCTGTGTTTACAGCTTCAAAATGACAGATTCTCAGGCTCAGCAGAATAAAAGATCTACAAATTGGACAGACAAGGTGGTTGAAGCTCTACTGAAGATAAGACGAGAGCCCAAAATGATTTGGGTCAGAGGTTTAAGACCAGATAACAATTTGACCCACGCCATTTCAGGTCTGCTATTACCGGTAGTAACTTGAGTAAGCTTTATCGGGCATAACGGTGTCGGGTATAAGTGCTAATGCCGATAGTGTGGACACGTTGGCGGATCAACGGAAATATTTTAATTGCGTCGGACTTATGCCTGGAAAAGATATGACCGGTAATAACTGCATTTGTGAACGCAACTTAATTCTCATTTAACCTGAAATATTATCAACTTATTGCCATTAGCAAAAAAAAAGGTTTTAAAGGGATTGTAAATGGAACCCATTGTGGTTCTGCAAGGAACCAAAAAGAGTTCAATGAGGGTTGCTCAAGAATCTTTCAGGGTTCTTTAGTTTAAAGAAACGTTTAAAAGGATTTAATTCTTAGAGGTTTTATTATATAGGACACAGAGGTTCTTACCATTTTTCTTCTGAGATTGTTGCATGCAGAGTGTGATTTTTGCTTTCAAAAACATTTGCACTGTATTTAACAAGAGCTTCAATTTTCTACAGGTAATCACTGATTGCAAATCAACATCAACAATTTGGTTTGATTTATTGATAATCCAGGAACACATAATACAATATACAAAAGAAGATTCCCCAAAAGTGAACCAAACTGCCTTCAAGAGCATCTTTAAAAACCAGAATAACACACACTAACACACATCCCAGAACACTTTGCTTGGACAGAGTAGCTTCAAGCAGAGTTGCTCTGATCTGCATTACACTATTAGATACTAGATAGAGTTTCACAGAGTGCCAAGCTGCCAATAAAAATATTAATCTCTTACAATAGTAAATTTGAGTACCCCATCCCTCTATGATCATCGCACATCTATGAACTAGGTAGGTAATCAATCTGCATCAATCAATCGCATTTGCCGTGAACAAACGTATGAAGTTGTTAACATATGAAATATGAATGCAATGTTATATGATTGGAAATTAAGAAATCAAATCCTCTTTGCATTTGAATAACTTTTTTATTAAACTTCATTTGTATTTTATAAAGCATCCCTGTATTTGAAGATATTTAATTTGGTCAACTAATGCAAAGGGAATATGGCTTAGTTTAGTTGAACGGTGAATTGATTAATCTAGTTTTTATGTAATGGAAACAAAAAAGCAATTGAAATCGAGTAAGGTCTATATTTTGAATATTTACAAGATAGTGAAAAAAAAACAATATATAGCTTAGAGCACCATCTAACATTTGAGTTATTGAGAAACAAAAGTGAAATATACTTCAATCAGCCACCACGAGCAAGTTTATTAGTTAATTTTGGTTGTCTGAGGAGACAGAGTAGAGATTTTGTTCACACATGAGCATTTAGTCATGGCTATTTTCCCGCTAGTGGGCCGCTCAGGAGCTGGGAAGTTACAAGTAAAGGATTCTTAGGCTCAAAACATAGTCGGCCTCCAAACAAAATTTTCGCTACCAAACACCTTGGAGGTGATGTCACCAAATATTTGCGATCGAATTTAAAGTATGAACCGGTAACAAACATTTGATGCAAATATGTACATGGCAATTCAATACTTGCAATTTAACGCGAAATTTTATTTGGTCTCAACTCGGTGTTGAAGCATAGACCGTAAACATAGTCTATGGTTGAAGTTATTTTATTTGGAGTTACTTGTCATTTTGACATTAAGACCAAATGTTTGGAGGCCAACTTTGTTTTCACCCTTTCTAGCTATAAAACTCAATTTAATTTAATAAAGGTGTCCTTGAGGTTAAAAATGGAAGCAACACATAACTTACAAGCAAACAGAGCAATTAAGTAAATTTTAAAAACAGAAATGAATTCAGATCTATGACATCCAATATACGAAGCTATAGCTAATACACAACAACAGATTTAATAACAAAATCTCCAAGCTACTTGAGAAAACAGTTCACTAAATGACAATGACCTGGCAGCATTTATTGCATGTATTTCTAGCATGTCCCCTTCTCCCATACAAGTATTATTCGAGTATTACCTTTCCCCCTATTCCAAACAGAACAAATTTGGAAGCTCAATTACATGTATGATTAAACCCTTCTCAAGTTCTTTATTGGTTAATTAATTACTTATCAAACATTTCCATATTAATTGGATTGTCGTAAGATGAGTCTGCCATGCAGATCTAGGCCTTTCTAGGGACTAGCAGCCACATAAAATGTGAATTAACGTAGAGAAACAGCACTAGACCAGTGTCTCTGTGATTCTATTAATGTGATTAAACATTTTCAACAGGGTTAAAAGTCCTTAACTTTCTCCAAGGTCTACAATGTTTACTTTAGATATTGACAAGCTCTAATCATGGTAAAGGTGCCTGCTAATAAATTATTTCATTTTATTTCAGGGTGCTTCAAAATGGTTGCCATAGTTACCCTATTTAAGCAAAATCAACAGATTTTAGCATTTCAATTAAAAAATGAATATCATGAAAATTGTAAAGTTTGAGACACCAGGTTTTAACTATTAAACCATTAATTTATACACATTTTAATATCTTATTCCATAAATGCCAGATTTTGTCCTTTTAAAAAATCTAAATGGCTGGCAAAATGACTAAAAATGAGCTAAATTACAGTAAAATGTGGTATCTTATGTACACATTTTATGGAGTAAAAACACTGATATGATACTTTTAATATTTTGCTAAGTATTGTATTTGTATTTAAGTAATGATAATGTTTCTTCGAGAAAGAAATTATTCTTAAATGAAAATGATGTTCAAAATGGCCACTAAAGATTCTTTATTGATGTGGATTGTTGGATGGACAATTTCCCAAGATTTAATTTAGTATTGGAAAGAATGGAAGAAACATTTCTCAATTCTATTTGCAATAAAAAAGAACTTGGGTCTTAATCCTCAGAAGAAGTGTGTTTTGAATCATCCATGCATCGATGACATCAATACAATCACAATCCCTTTAAGATCTATACAGGATCAAATTGCAAATCGTCATAAGCATGGAAAGACAAATTATGAGCACAAATTATATTGCCAACAGGACAGGTATATAAAATACTGTACATCCATAAGATTTGATTATGTCAATTTAAAATTTCATAACAACTTTAATGTCAAAATTACCCATTTTTCATTTTTCTAGAATTTCAATATTTTAAAACAATTTTAAGCTTTAAGATTAGCAGATTTGACATTTTTTTCTTGCATGCTACTTGCCCATTACAAAATATGCCAAATATTTCCTCAGACCATTGAGGTTCCAGAAATTTTTGCTCCTCCCTTAAGATGTAATTCCTTTGCCACCAGTTTAGTTGACCCCAACTTTGAAAATCCTGACACGTCCCGCACTGATGTACAATATGATATTTCTAGTAAAGTTTACCAATATCATAAAAGTAAAGAGATGAGGGGAGCGTGGTCGAGTGGTTAGAGCGTTGGACTCATAATCGCATGAATACATCTGTTCCCGGATTGAATCCCGGGCCCAGCGCATCTCCTTGTTTCCTTTAAGGAGATAAAGCATGTAAAGCCGACACGTCGGTCCCATCTGAAGTGTTCCTGACACACTGTCGGATGTAAAAGAACATCACGGGCTATTCGAGAAGAGTAGGGAAAACTTTTCCGGTCATGTTGACTATACCTTCAATATTATATGTGACCCGTCATATCGAAAGGTACCTTAAGGTCGGCAAAATTAAAATTGATTTTTTGGTCTCATCTGAAAGATTATATTTTAAGCTTTAAAATGACACCTTGCTTTTGGTTATTGGATGTTCGATTGCAAAGTTACATCTAAATTGGTAAAATGTATCAGGCTGATTCCGAAAACTAAAGTTCTGAGAAAATCAAGTTTAAAGTTTCTGTACTGGTTAAACGTGAATGGAGGAAGGATTTTTACCTCGGTTTTAAAAACATTTGTCTTATGTTTTGGATGTTGGAACCTATGATTAATATGATAGAATACACATCGAAGGTAACATTTCTGATGAATTAGAAATTCGACCTTGGACGTGATTTTTGATTATGCTCAGCTTCAATTGCCCGTATCTCGTAATTTACTATGCCGGTATTAAGGTACCTTTAGATATGACGGGACACATATCATTTCTCTCTGGGACCAGAGAGCTCATATCTATACGCTGAACAGAATTTGACGAGATTAAGCGTAGACGCAGAAGTACACTTACCAGTATCTCAATGCCACTACTGACAATAGTGTACACAGCGTTCGAATTCGACGGGTTCGCAGCGCTAAATGCTAATCAATATCCATTAATTGCAACTCAAGTATCCTAAATGCATCGCAATAAGTG
>JXSR01S024735.1:13522-37446 GCA_000969725.1 Ophiothrix spiculata
GATATGTTTCTTCATATGAAGTTAGTTACACCTTCCACCTCGCTTTCATGAAATTGCTGTTTACATCATTATTTGCAGGAAATGTGGAATTACTGTTGCTGGTGTTATAAAAATAAGAGTGTGGAAAAATGATAAGATTAAAATCAGAATGGTATTTAATGTGTCATTAAATTTTATTTAGGTTTAAAGGTCTAATCTTGCAACCAGTTGAATACGTCCCTGGCTAGCTATTTAGTCTCAAGTGCTTCATTGACGTGAATGATATTGGGGAGCTGTTACCGAAACATGACAATCATAAGTACAGAGAGGGTGTGTGTATTGGCCTTGTTTAGGCCTTCTAGGCACTATAAAAATCACATCATTATAAAGTATTTTTATTTATTTTGTAGAATTGCTGATGAGTTTTGAATACATATGCCTGTATAAAAAGTCACAATTCTCTTTAATTAATTTATACATATCAAATAAAATATTTCAATGTTGTTGTTTTTATCAGAATTTCCCACTATGAACAGAGGTTAAAATGCCTGTACTTCAAAAAGAAATTCCAAGAGAGACTCAATGAATGCAAACCAAAAGTAGAAGCTGTCTTGAAAGCGTCCAGAGAAGTACACAGTAGCAAGAAGCTGAGGAGATTACTGGAGATCGTCTTAGCGTTTGGTAACTACATGAACAGAGGCGCCAGAGGGAACGCATCGGGTTTCAAAGTGTCAAGTCTGAATAAGATTATGGATACAAAATCAAGTATACATAGGCAGCTCACGTTGTTACATTATATGCTGGAAATGTTGGAAACAAAGGTAGGCATGTGATATTACTGAAGTCCGATTATTGTGTTGAAATGAAATTTAAAACCAGTCTCTCAACGAAATAATTGATATTTCATCTAGTATCCGAGATATTTCATCAGACACAGAGTGCGAGCGGCAAACCTAGTCATGTAACCTACGGCGAGAGCCAAAGTCACATGACTTGATTACAGCATTGTATACTGGAGATATAGAGTGTGTTGGCCCCTGTCCTGGTTGTAATGCCGCGATGTAAAAGTACTCCTTAATCCCTTGTCGCCATCTGGAATCCGAGTCAAGGATCTTAGTGTCTTGAGGACTAAACTTTTGGACCTCCGATTTAAGGTGGGCTCCAAATTGAGAAGCGTCTCTTTGATGTTCTGTGAGGCGTTTGCGGAGCGGTCTTTCTGTTTCTCCCACATACATAGAGTCACAGTCCAATTGTTGTGTTTATTCATTTAGGTTGGTGCAAAATTTCCAAACTAGACAACTATTTTGGCTAATTTGTGCATGCTTATCAAATTATTTTGAGAAAAAATTGTTAAAATAGGAAAGAAAAGAAGGTTTTATTTGGGTTGGTCAAGAGGGACACATGCTAGTTCAAATTTAAATACAAGTGTACAAACCTGGATAGCCAGTTTTGGCTAATCTATGCATACTGATCAAATTATCAAGTGTTTTTTTTTAAAGAGTGGGGAAAACAAAGCAAATGTATTGGGTTTATTCAAATCTTTTTTTTTCTTTCAATTATTAAATTTTAACTGGTTCGCCGTCGGACAAGTTTTGAATCAAAATTTCAAAAAATTCAAATCTGATTAGCCAATATAGGTTATTTTTTTTGTACTGATCCAAAGTAGCTTTGAGAGAGAGAAAAAAAAAATAACAAGAAAAAATAAGAGAAATATGATTGTTACTCCTAATCCCAATTTCTGTTGATGCCTTTACAATGGAGAAATTTTGCATTAATAACCACATGATATATGACAACGAAAGTATGTCCTGATATGTTTCTTCATATGAAGTTAGTTACACCTTCCACCTCGCTTTCATGAAATTGCTGTTTACATCATTATTTGCAGGAAATGTGGAATTACTGATATGGTCTTCATAATTTTCATGGTTTATTGTTGTTATTTATTCCCAGTTTCCAGATGTATACAGCCTTGAAGATGAAGTCCCCAATGTTCCAGCCGCAGCGAGAGTCAAGTAAGTTTTTGTTTGTAGTTTGTTTAGAGTATAAAAGATAAAGATTTATTGTTTTGCCTGTCATCTATCGTCTCATAATGGATGGGCGTACATTATTTTGAAAAATTGATATTTAGGATAGTTATATAGAGCAGAGCAGACCTACGTCATACACAACACAATGATCTAAAAATAACTCGTGTTGGACTTCGTGAGCTTTCGTGCGCGGTGAAAACAATCAATACTTCAGCCAGGCATCCCTTCATTTTCTTTCTTTTTTAGCGAGAAGGAAATCTGTGAAATGATGAGCTGTTTGTCATTTTGTTGTGGTTTGAATACCACACATCTCATGTGATTTTGAAAATTTGCTAAAATCAAATCAAAGTTTCTGCAAGCCGGCATTTTCTCCATTGAGTTAAATGGGAAGTGTTCAATTGTTTTCACCACGCTATTTGGATAAACGTCCGGGATGTAAAGAAAACGCCCGGATGTCCGCTCCTGCCTATACTTCAAAATAAGGCTGTGCATAATAGTCTTCTGAACAACCTCGTCTGACTCACAATTTGGATACGTATCTCAATTTGGATACCCACGTACATTTTGTATCCAAATTGTGATACCCATATCAGAATTAGGATATGGAGGGGTATCCGAATACTGATAGCCAGTCGTGGCGCAGGAAACAAATCGATAGCGCAAGCTGGCAAGTACATGTAGAACATCTTTCTTGCATTTATGATAAATGTATCTGTGGAAATGTCATTTCCATCTGTTGCAATTCCAGCGGGACAGCTTTTAAACATGTCCTGATAGCTCCTTATCACAGAAGGCAAAATAATTTGGCCAAAACTTTTTTTAGAATTTAGATGACAAATGATGATTATGTTATTGACTTTTATACATACTGGTATGGTGTGCGGCGAAGCTGAATATTAATTTCAGCTGATATCCCGTTTCAGCTGTTTTTAATCCAAATTCGGATACGGGTATCAACATTTTGATATGGAGTATCTAACTGATACCTAAAGTATCTAAATTCAGATACCTATCCGAATTGTGAGTTCCGCCGAACTGATATTGTGTTTGTCAGTTTGTTTGTTTTCAGATGTGATGATGTTAGGTTTATCACATGACAATGAAACAGAATTGCATCATATTACTTAATTCAAGTGAAAATATTTCAGGAAAATAAATTAAACAAATAAGTAAGTTGGCTATTTTACACTTCCTGCTTAAAAGCAGCTGAACATCACTTTACTGTATACTCTTATCAATCTTGAAGTATGCCAAAAAAATTACAAGCCACCGATTAACATGCATAAACCAATATTACCATACACAGAAATAAATTAGTCCGTACTTTTTGAATCATAACAACATACCCAATCAGGTTGAATATTCAAACAACTTGCATTCAAGATTTGTCCATGTAGTAGCAACAAAATTAACCAAAAATAGTACCAAAATCATGTAAGTTTCATGTATCAAATGTATTAATATGCAGTGATTTGGTCTGAATCAATCCTAACGAATCATTGCAAGTCTCTTACACAATTATATAGAGTATAGATATAAGTCTTTTTACTACTTCATCTTCATAAAGTACTCTGATCAATCCTGCTATGGCACTTTGTTCAATGACGGTTATGTTGTGAAAAGTTCTAGAGAGAATTGCTTATTCTCATTTGTGCATAAATCTAATTAAATTGATGAAGTTGTTTGCGAACGGGCATACTTTTGAAATTATGGGTAAATTTCTGTATTAGTAATCGTCTTATCTATATTGAAATCATATCTGACTAAACTATATAATTATTTTTTGATATATTCTAGTTTACAAGAATTGGAGAAGGATATTAGCCAGATAAGACTAGGTCTGAAAGATGTTGAAAAGGAACTTGAATTCCAGAAGAACCAAGCAACGCCCCCGAAGAAGGGAGATAAATTCATCCAAGCGATGAGCGACTTCAAAACTGTCGCCTCCGTCGGCTTCAGCAGACTTGAAGACCAATTAACTCAGGCGAAAGAGAAATTCACCAAGGCAGTGCAACTCTTTGGTGAAGACACGCAGAAGAGCACACCCGAAGATTTCTTTGGTATTTTCAGCGAATTCCTGCAGTCATATGCAGATGCTAAGTTGGATATTGAGAACTTCAGGAAGCAGAAAGAAGCCGAGGAGAAACGGGCCAAAGCAGAACAAGAGGTATGGATGATTGGGAATGGTTATTATAGATAATGAGAATATTAGGGATTCCACAAGGATCTAACTGAGGGCCTGTTGTCAAAATTATTTTATATATTATACACCTAACTTTCAGGTGACAGTAGTAGCGGTATTTAAGAATACTGTCGTCATCTGAGGCAGTGAACTCAATTGTTTCAAACCGAGTAAAATGTAACTTTTGACCATAAAGTGTGGTTTATCAGATATTTTAGCAGTAAACTGTATTATTCTGATTGAAACCTATGCTGATTTTCTCTGCCATGTATACTTGATAAGTGAAAGAAATGCAGAGTTAAATTTGAAAGCCAACCTTTTAATCTAAAGCTTTGATACTGTGTAGCATGAATTGAGCTTCCCAAGTTCCAACCAAGTCTCTGCCACCTTATTCGCTCACCAACAAACCAGTAACATTGGGGGGGGAACATGTGGTCTAGTGGAATAGCGCATGTCTCCGAATCAGTAGATTGCGAGTTTTCAGCCCTATTATGTCCAGCCGGTTATGTCATTGGGCAAGATACTTAATCTCAGTTGCTTTGTTGACCCAAGCAATATTGGGGAGTTGTTACGAAGAATGTTTGAATGTAAGTGCAGGTTGAGGTTTCACATTTACAGGTTGCATGACTTTGGATCAAACTATACTTTGATCATCACTAAATAGGCAGGAATTATAACGCTTTTCTTCATCCACAAGAAAACATAAATCCCACTTACATACGCGCCGTAGATACAGATGCGCGAGTCACGCGTGCGAGGTGCGATGAGTCTCCCGCAGTTATGCTGTGTTCAGTTACACTCACGCCTATCTGTATCAATTCACGAAGTGAAAAGGCCCGCCTATTTGGCGTTGATCAAAGTATAACTGTGACAATTACCTAACAGCAGGGTAATAATAGGAACAGCGCTTTGAGAATTTGCTTGCCAAATTTTAAAGCACTGTCTAAAAACTCTATATCACTATTATTAACATAACATTTGTCATGTATTTTATTTGCAGAGGATAGCCTTGAGCAAGAAGAGCAGAAGCAAAAAGGGCGGCAAAGGCGGCCAGAACGACGGCGAATTCGACGACCTCATCTCAGCTCTCAGGACAGGCGATGTATTCAGTGAGGACATGACCAAGATGAAAAAGATGCGCAAACGGAGCGTACCTCAGAAAATATTACTCCAACAGCCGGCGAACGGCACGAATGGCAATGGAAGGAAAACGTCCGCAGAAATGAGTCGGGAGAGAGTAGGGATGAAACCCAAACCGGGCAGTGCAGTTAGTGTTACATCTAGAACTGGTGCTTATTGATTATTAGCAGACATTTTCTCTATTGACTCGTCACCAGCGGTGCTTTCTTTCTATAATACACCATGTTTTTAAATACGTGCCATTAGGAATGTGATGATACCAAGGATTTTCTTTGAGATTAAGTCATTCCTGTTTTGATGCAAGTTACTGTCAATGAGCTCTTCAAAAGATGACTTTTTTTATTTGCTCATTTGAGTATGAGCACTGTTTAGTTTGATGCCATTCATAGGACGTAACAGTAGTGCAGTCGTATTTGAGTGTGAGCGCTGTTTAATTTGATGCCATTCATTGTTCGGGGATTCAGTTTATCAACCTTCAGGTTGTTGTTCCTTGTTGCGTACACGATTTATGATACCATTCTTTGTCAAGTGTAGCATGGTTTTGTGTGTTTGAGGAAAAAGGATGTTTCTTTCAAGAGAAATGGAAGGAAACATTTCCTGTTTTCTTGAGGTCAGATCACGATGATCTTGATTTCGACATTTACGTTTCAATGCAATAACAACAGAAAACTTGTTTAGAATTTGTATTTTGCTATTGGGCTGTTTTCTATTCCCAAATCATATCACATTAGATGAGAAATATTACCACATATCTTAGGTGTAACTAATAATGTGTTCACACATGAGCATTAAGTCATGACAAGTTCACCAGCATGCGGTGTAATTTCTAGTGTGAACGCAATAAGAAAGTCTTGGTCATGACTCAAAAGTGTTTTCAAGTTGCCTTTAGTGGGTGTCTCACTCATGAGGCATTTGTTAAGCTGACTCATTCAAAAGTAGTCATGACTCGCATGCAAACGAGTCTCAAGTAGTTCTGTCTACTTATGTGTGAACAGAGCCTGAGTAAAGTTGTTTGCATTTGCAAATAGGTTACCCAGGTTTGTTTTTAGTTGTTTTATAAAATTATGCAGAGAACTGGTAATATTCTAAGGACAAATGGTCACTGATGATGACTCGTTACCTTGAGTTCAAGTATTTCTCATATTGAGCAACTTCTGATTTTTGTAAGTGTATGTGTAATTTTTAACCCAGTATGTGACATCTTTTTAGCCTACTGTTTGAAATGTTTGTTGAAGAATCCGTATATGTGTAAAAGCATAAAACATTTTATACTTGGTTCATTCTTTGTCAGCTTTTTTAAAAAGCATTGTTCCTTAGGAAAATCTTATGGAGAAATCAGTTGTTAATATGAGTTATAGGTTTATTTTACAACTAAGCAACTTAATAAATAGCATTGTACCCTATCGCAATCCTATATAGGAATCCTGTGTCATATGAGTTACTGTTTATACTATGACTTATTACTGTATTTGCTGCCAACATTTAATAATTTGACAAAATGTCTTTACATCAATTGGTTGGGTTAAATCGCCACCAGGCTGCTCTGTAAGGCCAAATAAAAAAACAGGTTTGTTTCTGGTAACATGCTTGAAAAGTACAATGCGGTACGCGGCTTTTTATTTTTTACTTTTCGATAATGCAATGCGATATGCGGATTTTATTTTTTTATTTTTTTTTACCAAAAATGCAGAAAGAAAAACACATTAAAACAATGCTCTTGGTTTCTATTATTATTTATTAATATCATTATTAACCAAAAAGTTTTGTTTATAACTTTAGCCGCCCTTGGTTTCTCTTTCATGTTCAATAATACAACATGCAACTTGTTTTGTTGCATCTTTGTTTGTTTTTACGCAAGTCTCCAGTAAGCTATTTCACAGAATTGTTTTATTTATCAACAGTAAGATTTTTTTTGATACGAAATACAAAAAAAAAATTAATGCGGGAATATGTAACTTAACAGAAACGCACGCGGGTTACCAGAAACAAACTTGTTTCTTTTTTTGGCCTAATATACAAATGTATAGATGAGTTGACACTAATGTTTATAAACATGGGTAAGGAGCTAGTCCACAGATGAGGGAACAACAAATGATTGCTGCACATTTCAATAGCCCTACTTGATTTGGCGTGAATTTTGAAAGCATTTGTCCTAAACGAAACCTTCTGCGCATGCATACTGCTGGGCAAGGAACAATGGATATAACCGCGCACACTGCCAGGCATGACGTCCTATGTCAACTCATCTATAGACAAAACACTCAAAACAGCAGATGTATTTTATTTCAGAGTTGTTTTTCACTCGTTCGGGGGCTTTTCTTTCCAACTCTTGTTAGTTAAGGCCTTCTGCATACTGATGCACTTATTTACGCACGTATTTGCAGAGCGTGATTTGTTGATTTCGATTGTTAACACTCGCGCTGTTGACGTGCGTGTTAAGAGTGGCGCACACAGAGCGATTTGAAATGAAAAACAACTTTGAGGTATATTATAACAGACTTTCAAACAAAAGCTTTTGTGATGTGAGAAAACCGACCACATGTCGCAACCCACATTTGACTTCCTTTGATGGAAAGCAATCACATGGTTACTCCAATCACATGTCTCCACAAGGTCACATAACAAGTGCAAACAATTCAAATAAACAAATAAAGAGCATGTAGGTTGTGACATGTACAGGGTTTTCACAGAGCACATTACATGTTCTAATTAGTCTTTCTTGAAAGATATGGTCTCACCTATTTTAAGTTTGTTCCCGTTTTGTTCAAGAATGTTTTAAAGATTTTCATGTACCTTCTTATTGTAAGAGCTAGAATTTGCTAAATATTCAAAAACCTGAAACAACTGTTAGTTATTATTGAACAGAATACCATTTTAGATCATTAGACAGTCTACTAAACAAGGCCTGAAATTATTGTGTTGATATACTTTAAAATCTCAATATAGTGCACCTTTTCCCAGTTGCCATTTTGTCCTGTATTTTTTATATGGTTTATAAGATATGAAATTGATTGCCTGTTTCTGATATATAACGAATGTAACTTTCATTTTACCATCTGATTAGTGATGTAGACCTTTTGGTATTGTGGTAAGGAACATGTTTAGGAGCAAAACATGAGGTGCACTATATCGAGATTTTAAAGTATATTAAGCACCAATAATCTAAATGGCAAAACAAGGATGGTCCCAAATCTACAGAAGTTAGTAATCTTTCTGTAGCTCTTTCTCTTCCTAGCAAAACCTCAACCATGGCCAGTCCAGTATTATGTTATGTTACTCAGCGTTCTGTTTATTTTGTAGTATTCAACCAATTATTGTATGTATTTTGTATAGAGGTGCATTGTATCTGTAGATATTGAGGGATGTATGGTTCTGTCACAATATTATAGTCCTGTTGAAACTTATCATCTCATCACATGACTGGATAACAAACTTTCAGTTTGGCCGCCAAAAAATAATGTTGCATTTCCCTCAGTGACTGACCCTAGTCATAAAGAACCAAAAAAGACAGAAAAAGGGCTAGGAAAGCACGCAATGTTGCTTAGATTTGATGTTTTTTTGAGAAAAATGGTGGGAAATGCATCCAAATTTGGTACTTTTGATGCTTTCAAAAAATGATCGAAAAAATAACAATTTTCTGCCGGACTGACCCAGCTGTATTAGAAATTCCAGTTGAAGGCAACACAACATTTTTTGGCCTCATTTCAAACTGTGAATAAAGTATATAAATAAATAATACAGGTGATTTATAGTGCACTACTCCTTAACAAAGTAATAGCAGATTGTTGCACTAATTTTTTTTCAGACATATTTTGCGCTAAGTCTTTGCCATGGTTGTTGGCAAAAGTTTGCCTTCAATCTAACACAAATGTGATGAGGGTGTATGATTTGTGCAGCCAACATTCCGCTATGTGCAGCATTTCCGCTATTCTACTGGCATCGGCACACTGCACAGGTGTGACCTACAGTATTTTTAAGAATTAAGTTTCTCCGTTCGCAGGGTTTTAGAGAACGACGCTTTTTGCTACCGTGGTTTGCGTGAAAGTCAACTTGTTTTCGCATGTATCACAGCGCGTGATTGGTCTAATTCCAGTGCTTGTGAAGCACCGACGATTGCGCGCATTATGCTCGAGTTACACGATGCAGCATGCAGAAAAACTTAATAAATAAAAATACTGTATAAATTAGGCACACTTTACATGTTGAGCAAGTGCACTATTACACTGTTTAATAATATCAAATGAAATAGCTTGATGTAGTCAAAATTGGAAGTACTTTGAAAGTGGAAATATTTGCTTTTAAATTTAAATGGTTAACTCAACATGTACCAAACGCTACAATAAAAGCATGCAAATATACTTTTTCATAATGTAATTCAATAGAGAAAATTATGAATATAAAAACCAGTGGAATTGAGTAAATGCAGCAAGCGCAAAGATGTCCACTTTTATAGAAATCTTATAAATATGATCACACATGTCTAGCACTCGGGTGTTTTGCCATTTCATTATAGTTCATTCCAGGTCATAGTTGTTGCCATTGAAAGTTATCAGAAACTGAATAAAATGGACACGTATGTTGTTCTTCTTCAAGGATGGATAAATCTACACACTGCTGGCCTTTTTTGTTGATTTATCATTAGGCAAAAAAAAAATTGTTTGGTTGCCCTCCACAGCTTTTTTCAAAGAGGGTCCATCGTGTTTTTTTTTTTGTTTTTTTTTTATGTTTTTTTTTTTTTCAATACTCTTCCACGGACCGCTATGTCGATTGGCCTCTCCAGCCTTCACAACTTCCCCCGAGACATCTAAATCAAAACAATCAAATAGTTCTTGTAGTGATTTCAATTTGGGACATCCTAAACATTTTGAGGGTTGAATATTGAAAAAAGCAAAAATATAACATTTTTTCTTTGTAGATTTCGGTAAGTTTTGCATCTTTTTGAGAAAAAAAAATATATTTTTCAATAAAAAAAAAGTTTGGGTTGGGCTGAAAAATAGGGTCGGTCGTTGGAGGGCAACCAACCATTTTTTTGGCCTTATGTAAAATGTAAACTTAATTTCCATTTATTTTTTTAATTCCCAATATGATGCTTTTTACCAGCATGTAAATTATATCCATGATTGGCAATCGTTTTGTTTTCAAAATTTTTATTAATTTTGTAATAAATTTGCATCTTTTAATTTCACCAAAAACAAGCGCTAGTAAAAATATACTGGAAATATGGATAGTTGAAACCACACCTGGCAGACCGCAATGCTGCTGTTTTTGTGAAATGTAAAATAAAAACTCACTGTTTTAATGCATCTTGCTTTGTAACACTTGTTTTCTAATTTATTTCGATGTACAATTCATGCCTTAATCTTTATTTTGCATATCATTTTGGATGGTAATAAGTTACAAACAAGAAATTTATACACTTTATGTACATATATTTTGCTTCTGTATCATAATTAGTATCAGCGATACCAATATTAATTTTGTGTGTAGCTAACGATGTAAATAATTTAAAAAAAAACACTCAAATTGTTTATACCTGGGAAGATCAATAGGGACCATTATTTTGTTCACCCTGTATGATTATAAACTCTCTTTTGGAACACCCTGTAAACTAAAATAGATTATATAAACCTGGTCCAAAAAGGGAGTATTTTATTTCCCGATTGTTTTTACGGGAATCTGACCACTGTCAATGCTTTAAGATAATGTATTCAGTTGTGAATATTATTGTAAATTTTGTAGTTTTTGATGTCCTTAACTTTTGTGTATAATTAATTGTTGTAAAAGTCTTCATTCTAATAATATATTAAACCAACTATTGTTATTTTTTTGACGGCAACTACAGAATGCATGAGGAGGAATCGATAGTTAGTCTTTGTCAAAATTCCACTGTATTCCATTCCATAGTGCAGTACCGTCTTGTATCGAGACTAACTCATTGACTCTGCATTCTATAGTTGCCCTGTTATTTATAGTGTGTGTGCAAATATTATTTTTTTTCTATGTACCATTGAATTATTTTACAGAACATTCTGTGATTTGCAGTTCACATAGGAATTACTTTAATTACATAACTCAGTGCAGGTAGAAATAAACACATACAGGTCAAAAACAGTTCAATTTTGAGGATTAGATATTCAAAGATAAGTTTTCAGAATATTGTTCTGAAATGCTGAAAATGCGTATTTGATTTCAGATTTTTAAAAATATGAAGAGCAAATTGTAAAGAAGAACAATTTTTCGAATAATAATTAAGCATATCAGTAAATTTGATGACATTTCATTTTCGTTATGAGATAATTTCAAGATAGCCTTTTGGCATGATCTGCAATGCCGAGTAAAGTTCTAACAAAATAATCTACAATTAAGATTTGTTTGAAAATTGATGGAGCTTTGGCAACATAATCCAATAATACACGAGTTGTCTGAAGATCGCCCCAGCGTGAAACTTTGAGTTACAACTTTGTTCCACGATTACTATGTAATCCAATAATACAAATACATTTGTGATTACACTGCCATTACTAATTAGACCTCAATTTTCATCTGACATTTTAAATTATAAAAAAAAAATCTATACTCTTTAGCCACAATTGGACGTTATGTGAACTGTCAAATAATTTTATGTTTCTGTACACCTAGTATAATTACTTATTTTTCACCCCATTATAACATGCACATTCCAAGTAATTTTATTATGTATGACACCCCAGCAACCAGTGTTTTGTGTTACCGTGACTGTCGACAAAATGTCCGCTAGTGTTGCATCACGGCTAAGTGTCTTCAGCAATTGTTTTGAGCTCCATTTTGTGGCTCTTGACTAATTTGCTCTTATTACAAGACTAAATAAAACTCAGAAAAAGATAAGATTTATACTGTTTAATAAATCTTCCAAGGTCATGTAAAAAAAAAAAAGGTAATTATACCATCCTTGAAAGTGCAACATTCAAGTGTGCTCAGTAACGGGATATAATGCGTGCTCTGTGGCTTGATACAAAATGTACCGGGTTGCAATTTTTTCAACATATGGTTATGAATTCTGTTGGTGGTATTATACATTTATTTACAGCTTCATTTTCAGAAGTCAAAGAGCATCATGCAATATCAGTGCTTGAAGTAAGGTCTTGGTGAGGATTCAGACAGTACCTGTACAGCTCACAGGGGTCAACTTGTGACTTTGAAATAGATAACATACTTACTTAGGTACCCATGGTCTGCCTGTCTGCGAGGTTGATTTGGTGCAGCAGCTGTCGCCCCACACCACTGAAGCCCCAGTTTGATTCTCAATTCCCTGAGGAAGGCATGCACCATATGACAGTTTGTTCAACAATCCATACAAGGGGTCTATTTCACTAACATCGTTTTTTGCGATGATTGCAGACGCTCTCGCAAATTAGAAGCCATCGCAAATATCATTTGCAATGACTTTTCCATTTCACTAACATCTTTTCACTTTTATCTCCATGGACGAGGCGAATGCAAATTTTGCGATGATCTCGTCCAAATATGGGGCGAAATAACATCACGTGATATCAAGAATTTGCGATGACTTCCATTTGCGATGTTTTCTTTGCGGATGCTTATAAGCACTCGCAAGATATTGCTCGCAAACAAAACAATCGCAAATGGTTTGCGATGATTGTTTTCATCGCAAATCTAAGTGAAATCGGTTTCGGGAAATCCACCGCAAATTTGCGATGATCTCTCGCTTTTGCGATTAAGTTTGGCATCTGCGATAGATGTAGACGTTAGTGAAATAGGCCCCAGATCTTTAAATCAGAATCGGAATTCTTCCTCATTTCTGCTCCTTCTAAGGACACCAATAGATGAGAAATTTACCTCATTTATGTCTCTCGTAAAAATCCCAATGGAAATAAGCTTCAAAAAGAGATTTCTTACGTCGGTTTTCTTTTGGTCTTGGACAAGAATTAGGGAACCAAATAATGAATAAACGCTACCAATGTCTTTTTCATTGTACCCTGACCACGAAGCTCAGTGTAACTTGTAAGCAACATTTTGTGGCAGTCATGGTATACTAACATACGACGTATATCTAACCCTGTAATCAGTCGCAAACCAATATTCTTTCAATGGTAAAATGTTTTATTTCTGAAAAATGCAAAACCAAAAATCTTATGTATTGTGTATCATCTCTATCTTGTCGAGTAATAACTCATAGATGTCTGTATGTTTCTTGGGGATTTCAAGTCTATTATCAATGTCATTTTCTATCAGCTGTATTTTATTATTATTTTTTTCTATTTATTTTATTTCTTCCGGGTAGTTGTGAAAGTATTCATACATTCATAGTATCAAAGGAAGCGTTCTTAATTTTATGTCATTATATGTGTTACCTAATCCCAATAAACGGGGAACCATTATTATCAAATCAAAATGTGTGTGTGTGTGTGTGTCATTGATTATATTGTGATTATTTGTCATTTGCTAATTGGTTAGATTATTTTCATTTTGCATTTGTGACCAGTTGTGACTAACTAAGATTGAACTTTCATTTTCAAGGGGGGTATGCTATCTGGACTGATGAGTGCATCTTCAAATATTATAAATACGCTTAGGCCTCGGGAACAAAATACCCTTTTCTACTTTTCAAGTTAAGTAGAAATTGGTCTGGCATTTTTTTTTTTAATTTTCCTTTTCTGGATTTTAAAGGAGCATGGTCGGATTGCCTCAACATTTTTTCACACTTTTTGAGATTTTGTTACCAAAATGTTGCTCATATTTTTCTCATAATCCATTTGAAATTTCACGGCTGAGCTATGTTCCATTTTGGAGATATGTATGAAAATGTGTCCAATTATGGTCACCATAATTAATTTTACACAGTAACATATAGGCAGCTCTGAATTACAAAATTGCCTATAAAATTAAAACGGTTTGACTAATTCAGCTGAAATTTGAAACTTAGACCTCTTGAGTTGTAATTTTTTCATATATCATTGAAAAATTAATTTTGAGAAATCAGACGAAGCTCCTTTAAAAGCCCTGAAATCTGAAAAATTGGTGTGGAAAGTGAACAAATTTTACAAACGAATTACCTAATAAATTGTACAAAAAACAGCTGAATATATGATGTTGGCGAGGCTAAAAAATTCTTCCAAAACACAATATCTGGGTCTGTTGGGCCTGTAGAACAGGATATTTTTTTTGCCTTATCCTCAACTTTGGTCTCACCTTTCCTACACTAAAGCAGCAGGTAGGCTGAGATCACGTAGAAGTATATGGTACCACGTGTATCAAAAAAAATTGTGCACGGATTAAAACTGATTTTGACCTTGATAAAAACACCAAATTATAATTTTCTTGTTAATATAGTAAAGCAGATTAAATAAGCTTTCAAATGCTGAAAAAATTAGACATCGGATGAAAAATAAAAAAGATATGACCAATTTTGTGAGTACTTTTAGCTTTTATCATAATGCCATAACCCGTAATTGTGATATGTAGTATCTTGCTTAACTGTGTAAATCCCATTGGAATTGAAGAAAAAGAGACATACTTACAAAATTGGCATATCTTTTTTATTTTTCATCCGATTGCCATCATTTTTTGTGCATTTGAAAGCTTATTAAATTTGCTTTACTATAATAACAAGAAAATTATGATTTGGTGCTTTTATCAAGGTCAAGATCAGTTTTAATCCGTGCACAATTATTTTTGATACACGTGGTATATGGTATTCGCTACACGTTCCTGGAGAAGGTACTCATATTTGATATTGACAGGTAATTATCCCCGTCACTAAGAATACGAGTGCCTCCCCGAGAGCGTATAGCGAATAACGTGTATCGTATATGTCTATGTGAACGCAGCCGTTTAGGCAAATCAGCATATAGGCCAAACAAATATTTATTGGACAGTGTGAACAAAAATCCAGCATGCAGGGCCCTTTGTTTATAAATTCAATCTCCAGTATATTTATTCACATTGTCAAATAAACTTTTATGTCTAGACATTTGATTGACCAGCATCCTTTTTTACAGTATGCATATTTTGTTTGATTTGAGCGCTAAACTCTGACCATTTATGATGCACTCGTAAATGCACGACTTTCTTAGAAGTAGGTCCGAAGAACTGCACAGAATACTGCATTGTGGGTAAAAATGTGACGGGATATACAGCATGGCCCGTATACGGTATTGAAATGGAAAAGTCAACTTTGCACTTTAAAAAATTCACTTTAGTTGTTTTTGAAATTGATGAATACTCAAAAATATTAAAACAACTAGCAAAGACTTACTACAAAACTGCCAAAAATCTTTCAGTATCAATATCAAAAAATACACAGAAAAAATGTCCATTTCTACACTCAAGGGAGGTATTGTGGTAGCATATCCCCTACCCAAAACACTATTTTTACCCATAATGCATTGTGATCTGAATTATTGAAATCACTTAAAGTCGTGTACATAAACATCAACTTCTTCACCAAAGCCTTTGTCAAACAGACGAACACCATGCATATAGATGTATATTGACTGATGACTTTTCTAGCCACAACACATGGCCTGTTCCTGTTTTGGAATAGACCATTGGGAAGCTTCAAAATCAAGGGAATTAGCATAATTTGAAGATACCACTTGAAGAATTTTCCGACTGACGACATTAACTGCCCCACATTGTGAGAGACAATCCCTCATTCTGATTACTAAAAAATGTCATGAAATTGTGAGATGTCCCTCATTTTTTGTCATTTTGCTTACTGTGTTTTGCTAAGCATGCCATTGTTGTCTCACATTCCAAAGTTGGATGTCACAAATTCTGGAATTTTGCAGGTATAAATTTCTAATTACCATTAATAAACGTCAAATTTTATTATAAAATCCTTTTCATGATAACATTTATTCATAACAACTCCATGAAGTTTATACCCCAAAGATATCAGGACCTTCCAATAATGCCTTACTTCCAATGGGACTTTTGTACAGGAAATTCTTTCAAGTTGGTGATGAAACTACCGTAAATTACATCAGTTGTTGTAATCTTACATTCTGTACTAAAGTCATCTCACTGAAGCTTGAAACAATTTCCTGTATAAAAATTCCCATTGGAAGAAATGCATGATGGAAGGTCCTGATATCATCTTTTGTATACTCCATTGAGCTGGATTGCAAAATGGACTTGTATATATTCTCTTGCACAAAGGTAGGGCCAAAAAAAATTGTTTGTTTGTCCATAACGGCCTCTGAAATGGTCGGGTCGGTAGGTCGGCTTTTTTTTTTTTTAATTTTTTTTTTAAATAAATGTACATGAAAGTCACCTTAAAGAATTGAAGAAATGAACAAGAACTAATCTTAACTTATGAGAACAATATACTGCTGATTCTTAAGAGGTCTTCTACATTGGAAAATACAGTTCATGTCAATTCATATCATATTTTTATGATTTGAAGACTTTCTTGATGAATTTTTATATCTTTTTGCATGAAAAATCCTCAAATAAGAGTTGAAAAATAAAAATAAAAACTTTATAAAGCACACGGTCGGGCAAAATGTTGACAGACGGTCGGTCGGTCGAGGACAAACAATTTTTTTTTGGCCTAGTTTTGTTACCAATATTTACAAGTAATCCACAAACTACAGCTAATGAGTGAATGATTCAATTTCAGGACTGTTTTATGTCTTGCAAAGTCATTGAGGGTACTAACAAATTTTCACCTAGAATACCTCCTTATCCCTTCTTTGGTTTCTCGCTATCCACACACCAAAGCAGCAGGTTCAAGCCAATCAAACATGACAATATATGGGCCAGCTGATTGATTGTCCAATGTCCTGCATGGTATGCTTATTTCTTTCTTTTACTCCCTAAACATGGAGCATGTCAGGCCAAAAAAAAATAATTGTTGTGTTGCCCTCAAGTGGGATTTCTGAAAAATTGGGTCGGTCGGTCGGAAAATATTTTTTAAATTTTTTTTTAAAAAGCACCCAAAAGTACCAAATTTGGGTGCATTTTCCACTATTTTCAAAATGTTTTCTCAAAAAACACCCAATTTGAGTAAAATTTGGTGCTTTCCCGACCCTAATATTTTTTTTTTAAATTTCTGAATAGGGTCGGTCGCTGAGGGCAACATAACAATTTATTTTTTTTGGCCTTATGTTTGACAAACTGGTGATTTGCACATCTTTCTTTCTTACAATGATTAGTTAAACGCATGGCGCAATAAAAGTCGCACCATATCATTTAACATCAACATCTTTACCAATTTGGTTGATTTGCTTGATTGAAGACTACTTCAGGTGATGTGTTTCTGTACATAATTTTGGCTCAGGCCTAAAAATGTTTGAATAACATGACAATCCTAGAAAGAAGCCCTTGATTGGATTTTGTTCGACTTATCAGAATTTGTTTCTGTTCCAAATACACAAAGATCCACTCAAAAAACACGACCTGTAGGTTCACACTGAATATCTGCAAAACATAAAAGAAGAAATCCCTGACCAACTGACCCAAATTCTTTCCTTATGTTACACCAATCAAATATTTTAGGCCTAATTATGATCAACTTGTATCCCGACTACAATAGTCCCATGTAGTGACATTTCAAATGAATATTCCAGGTCAACCTTTTGACACAGTTTTAATGAGCAATAAACAACAACTTTTCTTAAAAATTCTTCTCATAATTTATTTACAAAAAATAGCTTCATAATATTATAAAAATTCACTTGCACCACATTTACATACACTGTTTTCAAAGAAATAAGAAAAACAAAGAAAAAGGGCAAACTTACTGGGTTTATGACAATACACAGTGGAGCCTCTTTAACACAAAACCTGGCTAACACACAATTAACTTTCAAGTCCCTGAAAATGAATTTTAGTGTAATAATTGAACGATAACACAAAAAACAAAAATATGTGATCCTGCAGATTTCATTTTAAAGAGGATCCACTGTAGCTTAATATAAATGTGAAAGATGTATGTCCCATAGTACTGGCTTGTAGAATAGAACTGAACATCTTTTCGTTCCACAAATAAAGTTTTGTTACCAATATTTCAAATTCACTTGCACCACATTTACATACACTGTTTTCAAAGAAATAAGAAAAACAAAGAAAAAGGGCAAACTTACTGGGTTTATGACAATACACATACCCTATAACATTATTTCAAATAGTTTCAACCATCTTGAGAAAAAAACGTAAATAGTTTTTTAAAAAGACTATTAACGGGTTTTAAAAAGACTATTTACGGGTTTTTTGCGTAATTTATAGCTGCATCACTTTCACGCACGGAATTACGTGCGCAACAAACTTAAACACGCAAGCCAATACGCGTATTAACCTATAATTGCTTGCATTCATGGTTGTAGCATTTTGTTAGTGCATTTTTAAAATAATATTAGGGCATTGGGCAAGTAAAAATTACATTATTTTAAAATTTATTAATACAGTATATAAAACAAATATATACTGACATTTTTCAGATCTCTGGATTAAAACTATGGTCCTTCAGTGACATCAATAGTACTATTTATTTTCGGGGCTACGCCCCTCAGTAAAATAGCTAAATTTTAGCCACTTCAGGTCCATAGTTTTAACCAGAGATCTTCAAGTCAGTATATATTTGTATACTAGAGGGCACTTGAGCTATGCACGGACCTCTTTAGTTGTAAAGTTATCCACAAACTACGGCTATTGAAATTAATGTACCTTCAGGACTGTCTTCTTAGGCCCTGTACAGACCTGAAACTTTAATCTTCAAAAAAGAGCTGAAAACCATTAAATTCTGCACCAAAGAGCTCAAATTTGGCTGATTTATTAAGAAATGGGTTGAAAAGTGAAATAAAAAGAGCTGAAATCAGCTGAAGAGCTGAAAAGTTTCGGGTCTGCCTGTATCCATGGGCTGTTCCCTTTTGACATGTTCCCTTGTGACTTTGTGATGTGCTCACAGGGACAGACCCTGTGTGTTACTTTTCACTAGTGACGCAGAACGCGTCACAAGGGATCCAGAACAGCCTATGGATTGCTACAGGGTCTAAATGGATCTTTTTAAAGTTTTAAATGCTATACCTCACTACATGTACACACTACATGACAATTAACAGCTATTTTACTACAAAATGTATGTTATATTCATGATAAATCAAGTCAGCAATAGTGGCATAAAAATATACCTTACCAGCAGAAAATTAAAGCAAGACTGGGTTGTATCTGGCACTGCCTTTCAAAAATAATGCCGGATTGTTTGAATCTATGTACTATCATTCTAAGAAAATATAATTTATCCTATTCACAAGGAATTCTGATTAATTTTGAAATTATCCATTCCCTAATAAAGTAAATAGATGGATATACCGTATAAGAGGACATTTCCGGTCTAGATTTATATTTGCGCTCAATTTATCAAGTATGAAAATGCAAGTACCGCGAAAAATATATGTAATATGTGACGTGCACATTGAATTTTTCGCATGCACAAACGTAAAAATATGCAAAGTGAATTGGCTGTGCACAAAAATTAACTGATTCGAAAATATTCACGTATACAGTACTGCTTTTTGCATCAGTGCATCAGACATGATTTATGTCAGTATCTGATAGTTGAAAATAATAATAACCATCACCATGACAAATAAGGAGTAAAACAAAATATATTGTCAATAATCTTAAAGTACAATTCATGATCCACAACCTCGTCCCCGAGATCATCTCCATCAGATCTTTAGCAAATATACCGCTGACTGATATATGTGACCCGTCATGTCGAAAGGTACCTTAAGGTCGGCATAGTAAATTACGAGATACTAAAGCTGAGCATAGTCAAAAATCACGTCCAAGGTCTAATTTCATCAGAAACGTTACCTTTGAAGTGTATTCTATCATATTAATCAGGTTCCATCATCTAAAACACAAGACAAATGTTTTAAAAACTAAAATAAAAACCCTTTTCCCATTCAAGTTTTACCAGTACAGAAACTTTAAAACTCGATTTTCTCAGAACTATAGTTTTCTGAATCAACCCGATGCCTTTTTTCAATTTGGATGTAACTTTGCAATCGAACATCCAATAACCAAAAGCAAGGTGTCATTTTAAAGCTTAAAATATAATCATTCAGATGAGACCAAAAAAAATCAATTTTCATTTTGGGACCCTTAAGGTACCTTTCGATATGACGGGTCACATATGTTGAAAATCTGAAACCGTTCTTGCAAATAAGTATCACAAATTGCACCTTTACTTATAAAATATAAAAAGTATACAGCTCTTATGCCCCAGAGAGATTTTTTTAAAATATACAGCAGAGTAGATACTATATAGCAGTAAATTATTACAACCTTTGTACCTGAAAATATTGCATACCATACAAAAGCATTGGCAGTAGATTAACTACAGAAAGCAATCAAGCAGATTGATCACTAGGGAGATATTGCAGTGTAACTGAGTATTTGTTCTCCACAGTTGTTAAACCTGCATTCACCCTTACACATATGTGATGTGGTATATAGCAAAACCAAGCTCATCTGGGCAGAGAGGGAAATTGATTTTTTTGTGATAATATAAAAAATATAGACTTTGCTCTTTCTAAAGATTTTTGTTTCATCTCAAAATACCATTCCTAACCACAGTTATGAAATTTTAAAATTTGGATTTCTAAAATGTTTAAAATGAGAAATGGACAACAAAATAAAGAAAATAATAAAGAAATATAAAGAAAATCAAAAGAAATATTTGTTCAAAAGTATACCTTTCCATATAAATTTTACTCTGGGATTTTCACATGTTTTTATCATGTTAAGCACAACAAATTTGTAAAAAACTCAGTTTTGACAAAATTCACCCTTCCCATTATTTTTGCCTTTTTCTCATTTCTTAGCCTTGCCCAGTTCCGACTGATTTTGGTATACCACGTCACATATACGGATGGATTGGTCACGGTACACAATTCTAGCAGTACTTCTCCATTGCATCAATTATCCTGGAAAAAGTAAAAATAAATTTAAAATAGAGTCAACAGTTATTATTTCCTACAGACCATCTTGATAATCAAAAAATAGTTGCATTCAAATCATATCACTTTTTCCACTTTTATTCAAAAATTGTATTCTCAAAACCGTAATATATACTTTTCGATAGAAAGCAACGCAAATGAAAATAATCATCTTTGCATTCAGTTTTTCTTACCACCCACAAAGTAGTATTTTTGTGTTTTTTCTCTATGCTCAACCAAATGTGCCCTGTCATATCGAAAGGTACCTTAAGGTCGGCATAGTAAATTACGAGATACTAAAGCTGAGCATAGTCAAAAATCATGTCCAAGGTCAAATTTCTAATTTCATCAGAAACATTGCCTTTGAAGTGTATTCTATCATATTAATCAGGTTCCAACATCCCAAACATAAGACAAATGTTTTAAAAACCAAGATTAAAAATTCTTCCTCCATTCAAGTTTTACCATGCAGTACAGAAACTTTAAACTCAATTTTCTCAGAACTATAGTTTTCTGAATCAGCCCGCTGCCTTTTACCAATTTGGATGCAACTTTGAATTCAAACATCCAATCACCAAAAGCAAGGTGCCATTTTAAAGCTTAAATCATAATCTTTCAGATGAGACCCCAAAAAAAGACTCCACACTCGAAATTGATTTTGGCGAGACTCTAGTGAACCCAAATACTCTCAAGTTTAAGCCTCATGGCTAATGAAACATCACATACACTTAAGCTAGAATTCTTTTTATCCGTTTGCGATGCGGATGCGGTGCGTTTTGCTCTGTAAGGGTACTAGTAGTAGTATAATTTAAAGCATATGATTGAATAGGATTAAGTTGAAGCTGAGATTCAATTTTGACCATCCGTTTTCAATGTGATTCTGCATGCGTTTTACAGGCAGTGTGTTTTGAATCGATATAATGGTTTTCAACGAGAGTGATTCCTTTTATCCGGTCCGTTTGCGGTGCGGCTATCTGGAAACCACCATGCGTTTATTTGAATCGGTCCCTGGAGCGATTCATCCGTTTTGAATGCGTTTTGGTCATGCGGAAACTTTTCAATTAGAGAAGATGCTGAAATGAAAACGCATTAAAACCGGACGGACAAAATTGAATCTCAGCTTTCAACCTGATACCATTCATCTCCATTCAATCGTAAGCTATAAATTATACCACTACCAGTACCCTTACAGTGCAAAACGCACCTCATCCGCATCACAAACGGATAAAAGGAATCCTAGTAGCAACCTCACTTCTATCTATGGTTGAAACTGCAAAAAGTGTAAGTGGAAAATTGGCTACTTACTCTTTGCCTCCAATTCCTTCTTCACATAGATTCACAAATATGTACAGTTGTGTCATGGCAAATGGATTCTGTGGTAAGAAAAAAAACACAATAAAATATCAACATTTGTAACATCAATCTTAATTTAGATAAAGCAAAATTCATTCGTTCTTATTTGTGGTTAATTACTATATTTTGTATCCCATCTCTAGTTTTTGAACTCAAGAGGATAGGTCAAATGTTTATATCTTTCAATAGGGTACTACATCCCATTGGTTTGTCACACAGATGAAAAACCTTGTTAAGGGTACGAGGAATCTACATGCTCAGGAAAATGTGAATCCTAACTATTTTTCAATCATTAAAAGATAAATAGTTTCCACTGCCTTTGCGGGGACTCGAACCATGGATTATGGCGGGGTTAGTCATGCATTACGAAGCGAGAGATCTACCGCTGAGCTATCAAGGCAGCGTTTAGATGGTGAACTAAAATCTAAAACATAAACATTAGAATGCTGTATTTTTCTTTTGTTTACATAAAAATTGCAATTTTGCCTCATTGGAATGCTCAATTTGTAAGAAAATTATGCGAATGCGTATATCAGACAAAATGTAGATAATGTAGATACTAAAAACAGGCTATTCACAGCTCAAACAGGGCGAACTCAGAGTCATAATTCACGCCCGGTTTTTCGGGCAAAACAACGCGGGTTTGTTACATTATCATTCAAAATCAACACAACACATTTATAAAATATTATTTGTAATTCAATAAAAAGTATCAAACCTACAATCTGTCAAAATTTGAAAACAGGCGAATCGTTCGAACATTATAAAATTTTAAGGTTTCGGCGAAAAAGGTGTACATTTTTCGAAGTAGTTTATTGACGTAATTTTGACCTTGTTAATGGACGTGAAATCACTACTAAAGTCTCATGTATAAACTAGAGACTCTATTACATATATACGCCAAAAATTGTATTATTCTGATATGTGTAAGTAGGTAAAAAGTTGCAGTAAAGATGCCGTTGGCAAAAATGGCACCCATGTAGGGACTGTAGCCTTAAACCCAAAATGAGTGGCCATCAGGCCAGACCAGTATTTGGAAGATAGTAACGGAATTCCTCTGGGACAAGTATAGGTAAACAAACTAACACTATCCAAATATCTCTCACTGAGCAAATACATGTTTTCATTAGGCCAAAAAAAATAAATTGTTATGTTGCCCTCAGCGACCGACCCTATTCAAAAATTTAAAAAAAAATATTAGTAGTAGTAGTAGTAGTAGTAAATCTTTATTTATTCAGGGTTACTCAATTCAGTTACAGAAACTGGTCTCCCATGAGACCCTGATTAAATGTA
>JXSR01S024736.1:17989-28421 GCA_000969725.1 Ophiothrix spiculata
CGGCGCCATTGAACATCCAAATAGTCCAATGGATATCCCGCCTTTACATTGACGGCACCGGCTCTCGAAACAGAATTTAACAAAATTTACCGCGGCGACTTTAACTATTCAGTGAAGTGTGCCATTCAATGTACAAAAATGTATTCAGTCGAGGAGCGCGATGACTTGCGCTCCTGAAATGATGTTTAGGGGCGCGGTAGGAGCGCATTCGCGCCCGCGCTCCTTAAAAATGAAGGACTGAAAAGATTATTTTCCTGGCTTTTTTTTGGCCAATTTTCAGCCTCAGTTCATGATAAGTCGCGTCTTGCCTTTAATATGAGAGTCTAATGACTCACTATCCCATACCAAGATACATTAGATCTGATAATGGTCTCTGTTTCACCAATTATCCAGTACTTATCAAGTTAAATTCATTCATCCATTCATTCACTGATTTATCCCAAAAATTTATCCTATAGCATCATGATCAACAAGATGACACAGATACTGCTCAATTTTGTCAAACACTGTCTGTGACCTACTAAGAAAGTGGAATTACTCAGCCATAAAGCAAGCTCTTGTAAATTTGGTGTTATTTTAAAGAAGAGTTTGCTAGCTAATAAAATAACAGGCCTGGAAAAAATGTAAATTTTCCGGTAACCAATACCAGAGATTTCCCCCATTGAAAAATTACACATTATCCGAGAGCTTCTTGAATTTCCCGGCCGCCAGGTGGCCGAGTTACCCATTTTTTTCCAGGCCTGATAAAATAATGTAACAAATAGATGAACAAGATTCAAATAAATGAGATATAGGCTGCTAAAAAATTTCCAAACATTTTTTGAGAAGTTTCTATTCATTTCTGCACCACATACTTACAAGTACAACTCTCATCTTCATAATACTGCCTGTGTTGTCTACATACAGGACATTATTTGGGTTCCATTGGTCCAAGGTCAGATGGTTGCTGATGCCAAATGCCCTCACATGCTGCAGTGTATACTCATCATCTCTCAGTTTAACAACGTCTACACCTAATAAAAAGGAAAAAAAGGCATATTGTGGAATACACCCGCTTCTTGTTGTTTTTTGAAAACACATAAACTAAAAACATGGTTTTAGTTTTAGGTTTATTCCACATATGTTTCCAGCAAATCCAACAGCAGGGTTAAAATTTCGTAGCAGATGGCGAGAACCAAAGTGGTTCTTGCAAAAGAACTTTACGAGAACCATTAAAATTTCCCTTGTCAATATTAAGTTTTTCAGTACTTTGACATGCACCTCTTTAAATGTTACAGATGTGATGTTAAATTACGATATTTTTCGGGCAGTCCTAATTGGTTGAAGATTTTCCACCCATACAAAATTGACAAATTTGTCAGCTAATTAATTGACCTTCACATGCATTCACGCTAAGTATTTAGCATATTTATGATGTTTTTATCTTCAGATGATAGACAAAAAGGATTAAACTAAATGGAAAATATTTTGGAATAAAAGATACAATTAACTTTTGCATAAACTTGATAAACATCCTTTATTTCACATTTCTATGACACTTTTGTGGGAACCAAAATTGGTTCTCGCTGTTGGTGGTTTGCAGGAACCTCTGCGAGAACCAGCTTTCTGGTGCTCGTCAAAATTCTAAGCCTGAACAGTCCTAAGAATGTTGGTTGATTTTTTCACCGCTTTTGCTCCAGTTTTCTTTTCAAAACACCACATCCAGCCAACACCGATTTATGTTCAAAATGCAAGGTACGCTTTGCCCAAAGAACTAGAAAAAAAGACTAAAAGAAAGATTTTAGTCCATAGTTAGATGCTCAGTTTTTCAACTAGGATGGTATTATTAGTCCCACTGTCGGAATTAAGTTAAATTTTTAGCTTACATTTATGTTCTGCTCTTCTTTTTATTAGCTAAAAAAGAGGTGAGTTTTTTTCACACCAGAATTATGAATTGCACCTTTTAAAGCAATACAAGAAGAAATATTTTACGACAAATTGTCAGAACTGTCGAATGTTCAGTGAACTGGTGAAAAAAATGGATGAGTTAAAATCAAAAGAAATTTATGTCGTTTATGTTGAATATAGTGTATGCACACCGAACTTCGTAAATATGTTTAAAAGTTTTAGGTCTATTATTTAACTCGGAAGCTAACTTATTATTTTCAAGTTCATGTTAGCAATGGCTGAGTATGGCTCCTGATACCTATTGATAGTTAACACTTACTGACAGTGCAAAGATGCGATAGCGATAACTACAGTGGCAATGCCCAATACTGGGTGATCCAGCTTGCCTGCCCTGGCTATACTCTGTAACTCTTGAGGTATGCAACAAGCAGCCGATTAACGCACATAAACCAAAATGACCATACGGGGAAGTAAATTAATCTGTATTTCTTGAATCACAATAATATACCAAATCATGCTGAATATTCAAATGAACTTATGATAAATGTTTGTTCATGTGTTAGCAACAAAATTAGCCAAAAATAATACCAAAATTGTGAAGAATTCATGTAAGAAAATATTAATGCGCAGTGATTTGGTCTTAATCAATCATTACTAGTCTCTTACATAATACAAAACCACCAGTTCACAATGTTGTAGGATACAAGGGATATGCTATGAATCTGGTAATAGAGTCTGATTGCTTGTTGCATACTTCAAGGTTTATAGAGTATGTAAATGCACAATTTTTTGGGGATTGCCATTAAATTAGTGCCATTATAAAGAGCTAATTAAAGGGGCATTGGACAAAATTTTAAAAATCTTATTTCTGGATGATTTATTCTTCATTTGTTAGAAAATAAGAGTCAATTACCAGATATCTGGAAAATGTTGATCAAAACCTTCAGAAAATTCAAAAAAATTAATTTTATTCTGTTTGTTGATCTTGGGTATGAGGCTATCTCTAAACGTATTTATTGATGCTATATATCAAGAAAGATTTGTTTATAAACATTCCTTTCACATCAATGAATGAAGATAAATCAAAAGAAATTTAGAGTTTGCATTAGATCTCCTGAAAAGGCCAATTTTAAAAATTCAAAGTTCTACAGAGGGCAGTATTTATCGTTGCCGACAACAATAATCAAAAATAAAAGAATATCTAAATATTTTGATATATAGGGTTTGCATTTAACAATGAAAATTTGCATGCTGTCATATTACTGCTAATACTTCAAATGATGCAAAAATCTTGAATTGCTGGGGAAAAGTTTGGGGATGATGCTGAACTTGTCCAATACCCCTTTAAAATAGTGGTGGGCTATAAAATGGTGATGTTTCAGAGAGCTTAGGGTCCCTGCTTATATGAAGCGCCTTATCATACTGAGCATTTTGACACCTTTCATAAAAAATCGGTTGAAAAATGAGATGGAGTCGGCCAAAAAAATGATTTTGATTAGGCCCAAAAAATAAATTGTTTGCTTGTCCTCCACAACTTTTTTTGAGCAAGTGCAGCCGGGCGGATTTTTTTTTTTTTTTTTTAGATTTTTTTTTCAAATGTAAGTCAAAGTTATAGATTTGTGTTAAATTCAAAGTAATGCCATGGCAAAACCGTTTGGGTTACAAGTAATACAATGTTCAAATTTTTTGCACAGGTACTTACAATAATTATCTTCAAATTAATGGTCATATAATCATTAATTGAAAACACGTACATGCAAAGCGCCCTCGCGATCAAATTTTGATATAAAATTGGATGGATTGAGCATGATACAAAAAGATAGGCTAGCTATTGGTCGAGCTATGAGTTTTACGAAATATCGTGCGAGACACACAGTGTCAAGCTCAATATTTCTAAAACTCATAGCGAGACCAATATCTTTGAGTATCATGCGAAAAAATCCCATTCAATTTTATCATTATTATGTTCAAAATCTGATATTTTGTATAATGTCCCATATCCCTGTCTGATTTTTTTGGAAATCGGACAGCTCAGAAAATAATAATGACCAAAAACGGCCATTATACGAAAACAAAAAATCATATTTTTACAAAACTTCAAAAAATGGATTCCTTGACCTCAAAATCATAAGTATGGACAACAAAATAAAATTAAATATGTGATACAATTTAAAATTTTCAGACCCCCCTTCCCCCTCCCACCCCTCAGACCCCCTGATCAAAATCAGTTTTTTGGCCTACTCCATCTCGTTTTTCAACAGACTTTTTTATGAAAGATGTCAAAATGCTCAGTATAATAAGGCACTTCAAATAAACTTGGACCCTAAGGATTTTGAAACATAACCCTTTTTTACCCCCTACATAGCCCACCACTATTTAAAAGAAAATTAATAAACCATAAATGAACTTTGTGGACTTGCGGTTGCAGAGATACATTAATTTTTTGAAGTATCTTTTTCAGCCATAATACTGTACACAACTTTTTGTGCATGGAGATTTAAACAAAAATTCCCTTTAAAAGTCGAAGTTATATGGCTAAACACATTTAAGTTACATGGAATCGCATAACTTATTTGTTTCTGTCAATTTCTTTCTTCTGGTTCAAGACGAACAATTTGAAAATTTGACATTTCTTTTGACCTTTGATCCCCACGGAAAGGTCGGAGGATGGGGTCACCATACAACCGGCTCATGTGTGTATTTCCTATCACACACTGCATTCACGCTCTAGGCCGAAGCACAGGCATAAATATCTGTCGAATGCAAATTATGCAACTCTGATCGCCTTGATTTTTACTCAAATTTTTCATCCCCAGTACTGCCAACAGGTCCCTGCTATGCCTAGACCTTACTTGTGGAATAAAATGTTTGAAATGGGAAGAGTAAAAAGGGATTTTATTAAAGACAAAAGAAGTGCTGGCCTTGAACTTGAATGCACTTTTCATTCCCTCTTCACGGTGATCGCAACAGCAATTTTTCATTTCCATGACGTCACCAGAGTTCAGTATTTCTAGAAACATTGTTCCCTCAAATAGTGTGTGATTTATTCCATTTTATTTACATCCAATCACCACCCTTGATATAAAGTCTATGAAATTGTGTCCGCATTTGGGTCATCGGGGTCATTTGCTGTCTGCTTTTTATGGAACGGGTGAAAAAACTACAATCATCGGCGTCTAGGGTCATCATTGATGGTTTTGGTCACCGGTTCAGACGAACAATTTGACACCTTAACCTTTGAAATCGGACAAAGTTGAAAATTTGACCATATTTGACACCAGTCCCCCTCCCCGCCCCCACGTTCACCCCCAACCGACTCCCACCACCACCAACCCATCTGCAAATCAAAGGCCGAACAACAACTAGGACACAATAACCATTATAACAGGCGACATACATGCGTACAGTTGATCATATGGCAGTTGAGTTGTATGTAAACGACTTGCTTGTCAAGCTTCCACATTTGGAAGTACCATGCTCTGGCAAGTGAACTAGACCCTCATTGTATCCAAGCATACGAATAAATCTTGAAAAATAAATAAATTCTTAATTCCTTATTAAAAGTACATAAAATTTACTACTTGGAAACCTTTAAAACGTGGCTGAAATTCTTACTTTTACTGCAATCCACAATAATGCAATCAGTGTACATTCCAGGTCAAAAGTGTTTGCGCACAAAATCTTTAACCAGCCATATCTCGAGAACCGTTCATCATTTACGTAATATTTTTTCAGATTTATATTTTACATATAGATCTAAAGAACTCAACAGGAATTGCATTTACTGCATTTGATAATATGGCGTGCTAAACATACTGCATACTTTCTTCCGCACATTCAAAAACGTAGTTTAATGCATAACTGCACATTTGTTGCAAAACTTATAACTTGAAAATGTTCTTTACGGTTACACAGTGATAACGAGCACTGAACTAATAAACTACATAGCAAAAAGTGAGTGTGGTGTATTTGTATATGGTCCAGGAAATCGGCCATTTTTATGGTTATGGAAGTTAAGATTGAGAATGATAGGGAAGACCTTGAGGATTGTCCACCAGTAGAAGGACCTGTGACAGAAATAACCTTGGAAGAGGTGAGCGAAGCTTTGAAAAGTATGAAGACTGGCAAAGCACCTGGAGCGTCAGGTGTACCAGCTGATCAGAGTAATGAGAGTGATCAAGTGCCTTGGCAAGGAAGGAGAAGAAATGCTGCATTCTCTGCTGCTGAAAGTCTGGCATGCAGAGGAAATGCCTTATGAGTGGGAACTGAGTGAAATTGTCACCATCTATAAAAACAAAGGTGATCCCCTGGATTGTGGAAATTTTAGAGGGATCAAGATGTTGGAACATGCAATGAAGGTTCTGGAGAAGATCTAGAAGAGGCTACGTAAGCTTATAGACATTGACAACATGTAATTTGGCTTTTGCCCAGGGATGTAACAGCAGATGCGGTGCTTATCATCAAGCAGTTGCAGGAGAAGTTCCTTGAAGTAAACAAAGGTCTCTTTTTCACCTTTGTTGACCTGGAAAAAGCATATGACCGCATCCCACGAGAGCTGGCGTATTATAGGTGCCTGAGGAAGAAGATGGTTCCAGAGGAACTGGTGAGGGTGGTCAGAGCTACATACCATGGAGCAAGAACTGCTGTAAGGACCAAATATGGGAAGACCGATGAGTTTAACATCCAGGTTGGTCTACACCAGGGGTCAGGACTAAGCCCTTTCCTGTTTACAGTGATACTTGATGTTATCAGTGAAGATTTCTGAGGAGGCTTGCCATGGGAATTGTTATTTGCCGATGACCTGGCACTGATGGCAGACAGTGAGAAGGAGTTGCAAGATAAATGGAGTAAGTGGCAAGAGGGGATGGAAGGCAAAGGACTGAAGGTGAATACATCTAAGACAGAAGTGATGGTCAGCACAAAGGGAGAAACAAAGGCACAAATCAAGGATAGAAATGGTGTAGAACTGAAGCAGGTGAACAAATTTAAGTACCTGGGCGTAACTCTTAGTGAAGAGGGAGGCTCAGCAGCAGCAGTAAGAGCAAGAGTAACTGCAGCATGGGCGAAGTGAAGAGAACTAGCAGGTGTCATTGGTTACAAAAAGATGCCAAGGAGACTGAAAGTCAAGGTATACAACACCATCATCCCGTCCAGTGTTGCTGTACGGTGCAGAGTCATGGACAGTGGGAAGGAAAGAGGAAAGAATTCTGGAAGCAACAGAGATGAGGATGTTAAGGAGGATAAAAGGAGTCCGATGAGGGACAGACAGAGGAGTGACGATATCATGAAGGAGTTAGGAGTGAATGATATCAACAAGAAGGTGAGAGAGATCCGAATGAGATGGTATGGACATGTAATGAGGATGGAGGATGAAGGCCCGGCTAAGAAAGTGATGAACACTAAGATTGAGGGAAAACGATCTAGAGGATGACCCAGGAAGCGATGGAAGGACAATGTGAAGCAGGACATGGACCACTTCCAGGTGAAAGAAGAGGATACAGGAGACAGACATCTGTGGAGGAGGAAGACAAAGGCAGCCGACCCTGTAGATCAGCACCCTGCAGATCAGCGGGAAACCAGGCATTAAGGAAGAGAGAGAAAGTTAAGATTGAATATCAGAGGAAACATAGATTATTTATATAGGATATATTAGGCACGTATAAAAATATGAATTTTGTCAGAGTCTTGGTCAGTTGATATAATCAACATCAGACCTTTTGTGTATGTAAAAATTGTCATTTTAGGTCAAATTAGGATATGAGGGTGCTTTTGCCAATAAAACATAAATAGACTTTCCAATAGCAGAAATATATAATAAGGGGATATTTATTTTCAATTAGACTCAAAAAATATTTCAAAATGAGTAACACAAAGGAGTGGCCAGCAAAACACCCTCGTGGCTAAAATTTGCATAAAATGACGAAAAAAACAATTCTTTTCTGTCAAAAATGTGAAAAATGGATTCCTTGACCTCAAAAATGTATCGATTCACCCCAACTTGGGCCCAACATAGATAAAATATGATAGAGAATCAAGTAATGGTCACATTTCATAGACGTATTTTCAGACCCCCCCCCCCCCCCTTCAAAATTGGGGTTTTTGCCCGCACAGTCCGACACAGTCTCATAAATTTTGGCTGATTTCAATGAAAAAAAATGAGACGGACAGTTAATTCTGTAACCAGATTGGAATACCGGAACACCTACCTTACTAGTAACAAACACCACAAATGTCATATGAAGTTAGAAAGTATACTTAAAGTTTTACATGTAAAGGTGTAAGTCCACGATGCAAATGTGCCTTTCATGGCTGATAAAATGTTGATAATACCGTTTATTGACCAAAGTAATAAACGCAAAATATCGGAGTAAATCCCCCCTTTTATTCAAGGCCGGGTAGCGTTGCTTAGCGACAGCATGGGTTTGTGTTGTTGCTTTGTTGGCAATATCCAATCACAGAGCGAGATTTATTGGAACTCCGATCCAGTTTCCAGGAAATCCATCACTCTGTATTCCGAATTCAAGAAGTGTGTACCGGTTTCGGGAGTCATGCTTTAATAAAAATGTCCCACCCTCCCTCCCAGTGATGGGTAAAAAATGAACAATTTAATATTGTTACATGAAAGAATTTGATCGGAATGCAGTAGCCTACTTGATCGAGCCGCCTTGTACAGCTGGATTCAGGTGCTTCATTCAGTCGCGACGGACTTATAACACAAAAGACAAAAATTGTGCACGGATTATATATAACTTTTACCTCGATAAAAGCACTAAATCAAAAATATGTTGATGTTTTAGTAAAGCAGATTTAATATAGTTTCAAATGAACAAAAAAAGATAGAAATCGGCTGAAAAATAAGTACGATATGACCAATTTTTGTAAGTTCATTACACACTGAAATGGACACTCAAAGGCGTACGCACTATCACTGCCATAAAAAACGGTAATAAAATGCATCGGAAGCCCTTTCTGTTTATTTCTTGGTCTTCTTAGAAAAACTGAGTGACCCCTAACATCGAAAATATCATAAACTTAGCATACACAAAAACAAATACAGGGCCAAATTGTGCGTATACTGTATTAAAACTGTAAAAAATAATGGTAAAACGTATTTTCCGAAACATGTTAAAATATTTAAGGTGTTTTCTCACAGATGCAGTTGCTTACAACAACTGAACATAGGGGAGGGGGGAGACATTTCCCCTCCTAAATAAAAGAAATAAAAAAATAAAAAGGAAATTGAATTTCCCTTTGTTTTTGATAACGTAAATGTGTAAAGCAAAAAAAAAAAAAGAATTATCAGATACTCTGACAAGTTTCAGTCACAAATTGTCAACGTCTTAATTGCACAAATTTCAAGTTTTACAAACAATTTTAGTTGAAAGTAGCCGATTTCACAGATTTTTTCGTAAACGGTACGGCAAATTTCAACTGAACGCACGCTTCATTAGCGCATTTTTGTTAAGAATCAAATTTTATTGAGAAATGCCCGTTTTTGTCATTTTTCTCGAAAACTGATAAGGTAACTCTATTTTTCCCAGAATTTTTAGAAGTACGCAAAAAATGCTTTAACCGTAAAAACAAAAAATCAATATAGCATGTACTATTTTACAAACATATATGGTCAACGTTTGGTGAATATTTTGGAAAATGTGGACTTTTGAAATGTCTGTATCTCGAAAACGAGCACGGTTACCTATTTTTGTTTTTCCAGATTCGTTATCAGCACAGATGAATCTACCAAATAAACACAAATTTTCAGAAAATAAATGGAACAAAAACCCCAGAAAAACCCCTAAAGTATTTAAGTACAACGTTATTTTGGCACTTCAAGTGATTTAACATACGGTAGATTAAATGGAGAGAGTATCTGACGTTTGCATAGTCAAAATGCGAACTTTTGACAGAATCTCCGGCTAGAGGGGAGCGTGGCCAAGCGGTTAGAGCACGGGTCTCGTAATACAGAGGTTGTGGGTTCGAGCCCCGGGCCAGGCGGTTTAAGTCTCCTTGTTTCTTTGGGCAAGAAACTTTACTCTAATTGCTCCGTGGTTCGGATAGTCACGTTAAGCTGTTGGTCCCCTGTGCGAATGCTCCTTCATGGGGCGCTGCTTACAGTGTATACCTGGTGAGTCTACTTTTGACGTGGTGCATAAGGTACCCCACACTTCCGTTAGTGCATACCCCTCCTTATAAAAACCACTTTCCCGCCCGAAATTTTTAATAATCTTTACACTATATATGGGTACACTAATCACCACCATATTTTAGGGGGGAAAAATATGCGTTGCGTTTCAAAATGGCGGCCAAATAACTGATTTTCGTCGCGTGGCATCTCGATTTTGGCCAAAATTTGAAACACCAACTTCCCGAAGGAATTTGGACAATGAAATTTGGCTCAAATTAGGAGATCATGAATATATTGACATTGTTGAAATAAAATTTAGAAAATTTTACTCCGGGGTGATTTTTTTTTGCACCCCCTCCTAAATGCTAATTAGCTCGAAAACGACGCGGTCGATCTCAATTTTTTTTCGCCAAAAGAAGC
>JXSR01S024738.1:11293-21540 GCA_000969725.1 Ophiothrix spiculata
CTCTGCTCGTCGTGTATGTCAGATAAACGGTTCAACAGAGACCATTATCAGATATAATGTATCATGGTATGGGATGGCTTGTCATTAGACTCTCATAAGTCTCGACGCTTCGCGTCTCGACTTATGAGAGTCTAATGACTCGCCATCCATACCAAGATACATTATATCTAATAACGGTCTCTGTTTCACCATTTATCTAGTACAGAACGAAGTTTATTGTCTGTGTTGCGCCGCACAATTACTAACAATAGAAAACGAGACAAGTGCACATGGAATATTGGTACAGCCAATGGATACAAGGCCTAAGAGACTTATAAGAGAGCTTTATGAGAGACTTATATAATAAATACTAGTACTTTCAATATGATGTTTTTAGCATTTGCAAAAATTTCTTGTAAATTTAAGTCATTGTCTCTAGTATTTGCAAATATTTCCTTGTAACATGTGTAAGAGAATGTTCATAGATAGTTTGGTTGGGTGAATGGGTAATTTTGTATTGAGTTGTTGAAACTTTTAGATCCAAATAAGAACTAGTAGACCAAACCTGAGCAGAGATAAAGGCTCGGACTTAGTTCTGTTTAAATACCATTTAGTTCTAGCACAAAATCATTTCATTGTAACATAAATTCACTGTTTCTTGTATTTTGAAACATTTCTTGTTATTTAAAGGCATTAGCCAAGATAAAGTTCAACTTTCCTCAACACCTACTGATTTTATTGCATTTTTGGAAAGTACTTCCAGCTACTGACTAATATCCATACCCATTCTTGTTGAACCTCTCTGAATTGTTCATTCTCCTGAGAACGAATTAATACGAGTTTCTAGAAATAAATTACTAGATTCTTACCATTTAAACATCTTTGTTACTAACGATTTATTTTAGTGAAAAAGGTGATGTTGTTAAGTATAATGTTTACTTTTAAATCAACAGCCGTACATTTAGAATCTCGAACTTTAGGAAAATAGAAACACTGTTGACAAAACCACTAGAAATTAGTTTGGCTGAAAATTGTATTTTTTAGAGCAAGTGATATAATTGTGTTTGTTTTAATAGTTTCTATTAAGGTCTTCCTTTAATTCAAATAAGTTTTAATAAGTTTCATACCCGAGTGGATCATGGATAATTTCATCGTTTCTAGCATATGATAGCATTTCGTGTAACTTAAATAGATCCATCTTTTGAAAATTCTTCTTTCAATTTTAAAATTTCATTGTCTCTAACATTTGCATCAGTAATCTTTGTAACTGAAATCACTGTTTCCAATTTAAATATTATATTCCTATTTTTACAAACATTTCCTCGTTTCTTAAATTTTACTGTTTGCAGCCATTTGTTTGTAACTTGTATTTTATTATTCCAGTATTTGCAAATATATCCTCATCATGCTCATTGCTTGAATTTCATTGTTTGTAGCATATGCAAACATGTTTTTGTAACTTACAATGAGTGAATTCGCTTAAGCTATGGTCACAATAATCGTACGATCAGCTTACGAGCAGTGTTTAGTCCGTTTAAAAGGACCACGAGCAGTGAGTAAAGCGAGCAGCGAGGGCGTCGTGTGGTCCTATTAGATGTACTAAACACTGATCGTAAGCTGATCGTACGATTATTGTGACCATAGCTTTATTTGATGCACTGCAATTATCATTTTATATATAAACAAACTGTTTCCCTGCTATTTATGTATGACTTTTAACATTTCAGGTTTTCAGTATCATTTTATTATTATTATTGTTTGCTATCTTTTGGGTGATAGACAAGATGGTTAATGTTTATTTCATCTGCAATGGCTGCCACATATGTTTCATTTATCTTATACTCTATACTTTGTCACTAAAATGCAATAAAAACCACACAATTTCTCTCCCATTCACTCGGGCGGACCTGCACTTTGGTGTTTGATAACTTCTCCTTAATTTCCTTGGGCAAGAAACTTTAATCTAATTGCTCCGTGGTTCGGAAGTCACGTTAAGCCGTTGGTTCCTTGTGTGACCACTGTATTCCTGGTGATTCTATGAAATGGCTCTTGAAGTGGTTCTTCTCACATGAAGAACCATTTCGAGAGCCACTGATCCAATACTAGACACAGTGTGTATGGCTGAAAAATAGACGGCCTCCAAACAAAATTTTCGCTACCAAACATTTGGTCGTGACGTCACCAAATATTTGCCATCGAATTTAAAGTATGAACCGGTAACAAACATTTGGTGCAATGTATGTGGCAATTCAATGCATGTGCAATCTAGTGCGAAATTTTATTTGGTCTCAACTAGGTGTTGAAGTTATTTCATTTGGAGTCACTCATCATTTTGACGTCACGACCAAATGTTTGGTAGCGAAAATTTTGTATGAAGGCCGACTATGTTTTCACCCTGATGCAAGAACTTCACCTACGTCCTCCTTGTATTTGCATGATGAAATGCTCTTACCCGTTTGCCCAGCAATGTATACCGGTTTATCCGTTTCAATAAATGTTTCTGCCGCGCATGCGTCGATAAAAACTTTTTTCAAGACGGTAACCTCCCAATCATCACACTCCAGCTCCGTTCTTCTTGCCAGCAATCGAAGTGTCACTATATAACGCCCGGCTTTGGCAGGTGGAGCCTTTCAAAGTAATAAATATGGAAAAGAAGTTACTTTAAAGCTTCTGTAAAATGATTAAACATAAATGTTCTTTAATCGCAGTAAATATGGAGTTCAAAAAAGAAGTTAAATTATAACTATAACATTTCATCGGTATTCAGGAGCACACAACAGAGGACAGAAAGTGAGTGTTTATTCATAGATATACCACTACTCAAGGATAGGTGTAGGTATTGTCATCTCAAAGTTAATCTATAAATCATTTCAGAGAGATTCTTTTTGCAAACATTCATGGAAATCACTGTATATGCTCCAACAGAATGTGTTCTATCAACAGCTGATGAGGACTATTTTTCTCTTGCAGAACTTATATTAAATGCAGGGACACGACATCAATCTCATCATCAGGGACTTTAACGCAAGAAAAGGTACTGCTATAATTTAGTAATCTGACATCCTGACGGTTTCGATAGATACTGTTATCATGACATGACAGCCTATAATGGTTAAAGGACGGTTAACTTCTAAAACAGTCCAACAGAGTCTAGACTTTCCACCCAGGTTGCAGATTGTGACTTTAGAATAACTTTGCAGGATCAAAACATCAACTTGACCACATTCTGATAATTGGTCAGTTATTCCCTTCTCAGCGCAAATATCGGGTCCACAATTCTGTCGTACTGGACCCCGATCATAGCATCGTAAGCATCCATCTTCTAATATAATCTTAGATTAAATATTCAAAAAATAAGTGAGAAACCCAACCAAGATTCAACTGGAATGGAAGAAGTTGCAGGATCCTGACAGCAAGGATGAGCTCCAGCTTTAAATGTTAAATAATGTTTTCAAGCTCTTGCACTGGTGACCAATCGGTAGACTTAAACACCAAAGAGGAATGGGTCATTTGAACCACAGAAAGGTGGCAGAGAATGTTCCTGACATGACAAGCTGGCTAATTAAACGAATTAAAAATGGAATCTAAAAGCGTCACTACAAACAATATTTTGTATGCAAATTTACTTACCCTCATTTCCATACATGCGCAAGGTGTACCAACCAGTTTAATTGGGCTCTCCCATAATATATCTTTAGGATCCGGACCGGCTAAAATTTGCACCTTTACTTCAATTGGTCGTGACATGTTGGTTAATGTGATGAAAACACTCTCTGTGGTATCTGCACACATGATTTTTGGCGCCATGGCCAAAAAGCCGATGTTGAAGGCGCTAAATTAAAAAAGGGTATATGATGATAATAGAGAATCAAAAAAGACGTAAACAATGCGGCCAAACATATGTGACCCGTCATATCGAAAGGTACCTTAAGGGTCCCAAAATGAAAATTGATTTTTTTTGGTTATATCTGAAAGGTTAAATTTTAAGCTTTAAAATGACACCTTGCTTTTGGTTATTGGATGTTTGATTGCAAAGTTGTATCCAAATTGGTAAAAGACATCAGGCTGATTCAGAAAACTATAGTTCTGAGCAAATCAAGTTTAAAGTTTCTGTACTGGTAAAACTTGAATGGAGAAAGGATTCTTATCTCGGTTTTTAAAGCATTTGTCTTATGTTTTTAATGATGGAACCTAATTAATATGATAGAATACACTTCAAAGGTAACGTTTCTGACAATTTTAGAAATTCGACCTTGGACGTGATTTTTGACTATGCTCAGCTTCAAAGGCCCGTATCTCGTAATTTACTATGCCGACCTTAAGGTACCTTTCGATATGATGGGTCACATATAAGAGTCATATACATGTAGGCCTATATAAAAAAAGACCCTCATTAGGGAAAGTTCAAATGATAAGAAATGTAAAGATTTGAGATTATATAAGAGAAATTATATGCAATATGAATCAGTAACAAAAGTCTTTTATTTACTAGAGGAAGCATTTTACAAAATGACCGTCAGATTGTTTTCCCTGGCTTACATTGACATTACACATCCTTAAAAACATTTTAATTATATTTGAAGAAACTTGCTCCAAAACATTTGAGATATTTTGAGTCCAAAAATGATTTTTTTTGTGTGTGAAAATGGTCGTCAAAGTACAATATCTTTATTATAATTGCTTAAACATTAGTCACTAATGTCGAAAGTATGTATTAGGAAAATTTTGTTAGAAATACAGTTGGTTTGAAAATAGTTCATACTGATCTTTCAACTTCAAAATAGTCGTAAAATGGCGGCCCAAATAGCTTATTTTCATTCATATTGACCAAAAATGCCTAATATCATAAAAAATCTATATTCATTCCCTAATTATGTAATCTTTATCTTGAATTAAGATTTTATGCTTAAAAGGTGTTAAAATGAATCAACCTGTTAACATGTTTCAAATCCAAAATGGCGGCTATGCTGAAATCCAAAAAGTCTGCAAAATGTAACTTTTGGCTTATAACAACATTAAAAACATGAGACATTCATAACAATCATTGGACAATGGATTGGAGGGTTACACCATAGACATTTCAGTATCACGTTTGTTGTGGATGTATGTTTTATGTTGTGCATGTTTAAAGATAAAACCTTCACCAATAATAAAATAAAGATATATACCAACATTTATTTTCGCTCAAAACTGGGTTACAGTGACATTAAAACGACATTGAAAACTACATATTTTTTGAAATAATCAAGAAAATGTGGTTTGAGGGGTCACAACAGAGATTTATGTCGCAACTCTGTGCCAGGGGTACCCAAAATGGTCGCCAAATAAGATTTTCTTTTCCCTTGTATGAGAGTTGTGGTGGTCATTTTGGACCTCATTCCTGGCACCAATTTGGATTAAAACATGTAAATGGCATAGCTATTGGCAAATCGGTATTTGTAAACAACATAACTACATTTTCTGAACGATTTAACCCATTTTGGTCATGATAATGTACTTTAACGGCCATCTTGGCACCGCTGTTTGAACACCATTTAAATAGTGTTCATTTTTCTCCAAATGCACATTATTGGTGGCGTTGTTTATATAAATCAAGTTTGAGATTGATTGAGGTTTAAGAATCTATGGGCCTTGGTTTTGACATTTGACACATGGACAACGTAAAAGAGACGCAAAACATTAATTTAAACAATATGCATATAATTAATTTCGAAAAATGAATAGTGTGATCAAATATGAAATCTAACAATATTGGCTGAAAAATATGTATTTTGATCTAAAATGAGCATTTTTGGAGAAAAACATGAAATTAAATTATGGCAACAAATTCGACAGTTCAACATCTTAATTCTGGAACAAATGTATGCAAACACTTTTAATAACATGTATTTCTTGTAAAAGGGTATTTTTGTCAAAAAATGAGCTCATCAAGCAGCAGTGTTTGATCTTTAAGTGTGGGCGCAATTTGGAGTTTAAACATGTTGTTAACAGCCTTATTTGGGAAGACATGTGTCTATTGTAATTGTCATAGTCATTTTACTCAAAATGGTAGTGTTTCGATGCTGTTTAAAAGTTGCTTTAACTCGTTTTTGCGTGTAAACATCTTTTTGCTTCCATTTGGATCTCAGTATGGGTGCCATTTTGGATTTCAAACATATTAGAAAATCTGAATGGGGAGAATGTTCTGTATTACTTTTAAAACCATTTTCCATCGATACTTTTTATAATTTGGTGTTTTTTATTGTTTTAAAGTCGCATCAACCTGGTTTTTCTTTGACCTATAAAAATGTAATTTGCCACCATTTTGGATCTCAGTATTGCATGTATTGGCTCAAAAGACATACAAGCAACATTATCAGGTGACAAATGATCTTGTAATGTTAGTTTCTGTTGATTGTTTTAAGATAATAGGTATTTAAATTCATTGTGAATTGTTGTTTATGTCAATTTAGTTCTAGTTATAATCATTAAGAACCTTTATATCTACAAAATCCATGTAAATTTCCATGAGGTGCTCTATACCATCTCACAATCTAAAAATAAGAATATCTTTATATTACGTACAATTTTACAGACGTTGGTTTCCTGCAGTGGCTAGGGAATTCATATGAATTATTTCTCAAAATCTATACAATATAAGACATAAACTTACTCGGATATTTTGTCATTTTGTAATCGCAATTTCTGTGCAATGATTCCAGATGTTCCTAATAAGCATAAAAGCAAGAGAAATGTTGATATTGGAGTCCGCATAGTTCTGTCAATGCTTTTCATATAATTCCTTTATTAATGTGGTGCCTCTGAGGCTGGCACCTCCTCTTGATCTCCTCCTCTCCCGCCTCTTTCTTCTTATTTTTTGCTGTTATTTTCTTATCAAAAAAAGCATCAATATGTATTCCAAAATATATTTCTCCAAGTAAAATTTACCAACCGCCATAGGCGGAACGGATGTCGTGATTGCTTTACTTAGATAATAGATAAAACTGACACCTCATCTATATGAAATCAATAACTCCAATGACGTGTGATTGAAAATAAAAATCCTGAAAAACATTTTTTCCAGTTAATGCACGTACAAAATGTGTCATTTCGAAAATTTTAGTGTTAAGCATATATATGAAATCAATTTAGGACCGCCTTTATTCATTAGTGAAGAAATTATTGTGTTAATGACATTTATTACCACTTTTCAGCACTTCAAACATGTCAAATCTTAGACTTGAGCAAAAAATATGTTCAAAGGCATCCATTTAATTCTTGAAGTTTTTTTAATGATGTTTTTACCGGGACTTTTTGCAGTGATTGAAGTTCAAGATTTATTTTCTGCTAAAATATTGCAGACAAAGATATCTAAATCTAAATTGTATGTACATTGTACACTCTTAAAAAGAAAGGATCATATTGATCCGATAAAGTATCAAATATGAGCTTACCCTTTTCCGGATCAATTTTGATCCAAATTCTCCTCAAATTTGATCCTTTTCGGATCAAACACAATCTTTTTTGATCCAAAAAGGATCAAATTTGAGGAGAATTTGGATCAAAATTGATCCGGAAAAGGGTAAGCTCATATTTGATACTTTATCGGATCAATTTGATCCTTTCTTTTTAAAAGTGTACAAATGTTTTAAAGGTAGTTTTACCAATATTTTTCCTTCGAAGTATTCTTTCTATAAAACGATCAAATTTCGCTGTACAAGCACAACATGAAGCTTTGATTACTCCCCTCAATTGGCAATCGGGCTTAAGATTTTTTAGATTCAAAATGGTTATTTAAATGAAAAAAAGAAATAAACAATTAAGAAAAAGAAAATTGGACTTATGGACTAATGTTATTATCATGGCGGCGAAGTACTAATTAAATGAAATTAAAGTAAATACTATATATTATTGCATTTTTATTCACTATTTTACAATATGTTTCTTATTGATCCCATGTATATTTACACCTATTAAAAAACAACCAAATCATTAATTGCTCACACTGTCCATTGTCTTTGGTCTAGATCGCGGAAATGATTGCAAGAAACTGTCACATTTGATCAATATGCAAATGACGCAGCTGTCATAAAACTGCTATTTCGAAGTAAAACAACCCGCGCATGCGTGATAGAGGAAGGGTTACACGAGGACAAATCAAGCCACCCATTCAAATACAAATTTTCAAAAAAAGGGGATCCATTGATGCACGGTTTTGTGAATTAAACATTTTGAAAAGAAAACCAATTAAATACCAACTTTTGCGGGGGAAAAAGAACGATTGAAATACCAGAGAGGGGATGGTACAATTTGTGACCCCCCCCCCCTTTTTTTTTGTATAATAAAATTCATCAAAATATATCTACTAATATAAACCAATCAACATTTAGGTCCGAGAAAAGTGACTTATTTTATTTTTATTTATGCATAGAAAATCGGCACAGACCGCCGGTTCAACGATGCTCATGAATATTAATGAGTTTGAGACATTGATTTAATAAGGCCCATAAACTCACTCAAATAGATCGTAATTCAAAATAATTATGCTTATAGATGCATAAATGTAAAAACATATTGAAATCCAAAATGATTGAAAGTAGTTGAAATACAAACGCATATTTATGTAATTTCTAAAGTGATTTTTTTTATTGAGCGAGGTCATATTTGATCTCTGCTTTCTCCCTGAAAAAAAAAACAATTCTGGACTTAATATATTTAACCCACTTGGCCAAAAGAATACTTACACACTTTTGTACACGTCAAATTTGGTCAGTTAAGATATTACAGTTACGCTGGATATGGCAGTTGCGGTGGCAATCTATTATAGCTCATGATGCCCTAGTGCAAATATAGATATAAAAAAACACGAGGAATAAAGAGAACGGTCTTGAAAAGCGATATGTCACTGAAAAAAATATAAAATCTAATGAAAGAAAAAGAAAAAGAAAAAAATGGGAACAGATCGAGAATCGAACCCGGTTTCCCTGGACCGAAAAAGTATAATTCGATAGGGCATGCTACTCGGTCAATGGAGGCCCTGCATGTGACGTAGAATACCGTGAATATGGCGGTTGCTCAAATGCATTCAATAGAAATGTTACTATTACCACGCACTTCAGATTGTCTCATCCACAAAAATGCACCATTATCAGTAGGTTAATTACAATATCTTGTTAAATGGACTGTGGTACGCCATGTTTGCGGGAAAGGTCATCAGTTCAAATCCTTTGTTTGATACCAATCGGTAAAAGCATGCAAGGCCTCTATGGAGAAGTTCTTGGCAAAATCAAATACTCAAACAATTGCGATCGGTCAAGACCGATTTGTTTGAAATAATTACACAAAATATCAAATTAGCGACAGATTCTGTCAATTACAGTCATGTTTAGGTAACAATATGCTTTTTTACCATATAAATGGGCTATTCAGGATGGATCTGAATAAAATCGATGCAAAATTAGTTTGCACCTGCAGGCGCAAAGGTTACGAGTGTATAAACCAAACATGACAGCGATGATAAATTTAGTCATGCAAATCCATTGACATGATTGATCTGAAATGTTCTTCTTGTCGTACGATGATGCTGGCTGTTTATCGGGGTATTCAACGTAATTATGACCGATATCTTGTCCCTTTCGTACGTCTAATTGAACGGCATTTTTCTTTCTTTTATTTTCCAATTTTACAAGTCTTACAGGAAATATATATTTTTTAAAATTTCATGGATATGAGGTTTGATAGGTTATATGACATATTTTGCCAGTCATTAGAAATTTAGTTCGGTAAAACAATCGGCAGGTAAGTATAGATGTGACCTCATGATTTTGAATGCTTAAAATTGGCAAGTTTGTTTAAAATGTAATAAAGTGAAGATTTTTTTATTCCGAACAGTCAAACAAAAGCATGTTTTATATATTGGAAAAACTCTAACTATTTTCATCCGTATCTCCATTTTTTATTTGCATTAACCCCTTGTGATTACAGGGGTTCGAACTATTCGACAGGTCACGTCAAGAAAAAAATATCGCGGCCAAGTTCTTCTAATATTGATCGCCAGAACTAAAAAATAAATTGCTCATTAAAAGCTAATTTGCATAGGATCTAAGTACTGACTGAAACATCTTATCCGAAACAATGATAAGTTCAGTTTCTACCTTAATTAGCTGTATATGAATTTATAATATTAAAAATAAACAAGTTCGCTCAACCTCGTACAATCTGCATATGCATTATTTCTGATTATAGTTTTATTTACAGTCGTTTTTCTTATATTGAAATAGTAAACTATG
>JXSR01S024744.1:0-12640 GCA_000969725.1 Ophiothrix spiculata
CTTCATCAACTTACCACTGACTGCTCAATCAAGCTTGATGTAGCACTGGGTTCTTCTCTTTACAAAAATAAAAGCAGAAATTTAGGGAGAACCAATTCATGTCCTATATATCTGAGCACCATGGACCATGTACCCATAAATAGTTGATATTCCACGCAAGATGTCCACAATATATCTGCCAGTACAGTGGTCATGGTGGTAGAGTAGATCAAACTCAGAGACTGTATCAGATTTCTTACCTTGGGCAAAGTATACTTTGCTTTGGGGTTCAAGTGTAAAAGCAAAAGCATAACAAATAGCTCTTTCTAATGACATGTCAGTTGACTAGTGCCAGATGGCCAATTGGCCACATTAAAGGTACTAGCTCTAATAAAGATACTAGATCTAATAAAGATACTATATGATGTAGTTTATGAAAAGTAAAAAAAAAATTGAGAGGGTTTGTCATGATCCACTTGGATGTGAAAACTTGTAAAAACTTATTGAATCAAAGATAGGTCTATAGAATCAAAACAAACAAACAAAATAATATTACTTGCTCTAAAAAGACAATTTTCAGCCAAATTCATTGACTTGGGGTTCTGTCAGTGCTTGACATTTTTTGACCTTATTTGGCATGAAATTCAAAAAATTGGTCAACATCCTCAAACATAAAAATAATGCAACATTTGAATGGACATTTTAAATAAAAATTACCACTCTAAAGTTAATTTTTTTTAAATGTTATTTTTAACTTAGCTGGAAGCCCAAATGGCCAATTTTTTTTTTTTTTTGTGATTTTCTCAAAAAATGTAAATTTTGGTCAAAATCAACATCACCACAATGTTCCTTGTGAAAATTCCTTTCTGTAAATGTATACTTTTATTAACTTTAAGTACTTTGTTTAAAAAATGGTACAAAATAAACTTGTAAAAAACAAGTTGAACTTCAAATTTGTCATCATGGCTACTGCCATTAATCCTAACCCAGACATTAACTTGTCAATTCACAATTGTAAAATAAAAGGTCCAACTTAGAATTTCAGCTGAACTTGTCCACAGCTGTTTTTATTTACAAAAGGAGGATATATCAAGCTCTTCAGTCTAGCTCTGATCATGATAAATATTTTGAAAGCAGAACTTATTTTGAAACTAGACTACCTTGCCTCGCTTGATCTATGAACTTTCAATCCACAGAATGATATAGACCTCAAACCTAATTACAGTGAGATTTAAGGGACTAGCCTAGATTCCACTTCAAATGAAAAACTTAGCAAATGTTCTAAATAAAGCTTAAAAGTGTAGTAAGTCCAAAAAAAGTACAAACAATTACACAGAATTGGCCCAAATTGAGAGGGAATTAATTTACAATATATCATTCTGTGATGGGGAAGTGAAAGATCAAACAAAGTTCCTGGAGATAATTTAATGTACCGTATATTAAAAGAGAAACAATTTCATCAAAAATAATTTGTTTAACCATCACAGGTGTAGAAACAAGATCTTTTTAAAATTTGAAACCAAATAGGCCTACACTGTTTTAACAACATTTTTTGCGCCGGCATCAAAAATTAAAGTTGGTAAATAATTGAAATTTTCTATAAATATAACATTCCTCAAAATCATGGAACACTACAGTTATATACCATAAACATGTTCTATTGAGTCATGTAAAAAAATATGTAGGTACAAAATTAGAAAGAATCTAGGCCACTCTCTTTAAATGAGTGGTGTCTCTCATGGCCATTTTTCCCCAAGGTGTACTCAGTACAAAAGTGATGGGGCAAAAAATCTGTTTTTTGACAATTTTTGCCAAAATTGACATTTTTGGTCAAAACCAGATATCACCACCATGTTCATTCAGGGTAGAAATCCCCTTCTAAAAATGTTTATGCAATCAGTTTGAGAAATAGAGTACAACTAGAATACGTGGTTCTCGGGCCGTGCGGTTCTCGACACAGAGTGTCGATCACATTGCCTCCGCCTTCCACCTTTGTAATCAGACTGAGTTGAGAATTTGACCTTTCTTTTGACCTTTGACCCAAACCTTTGAAATCGGACAAAGTTGAAAATTTGACCTTTCTTTTGACCTTTGACCCCCAGTTTGAGGTCGGACGATGGGGTCACCATTGACACTTTTGATCGCTGGTCAATGACGTGGTCAATGACGAACATTTTGAGACCTTAACCTTTGAAATCGGACAAAGTTGAAAATTTGACCTTTCTTTTGACCTTTGACCCCCAGGGAAAGGTTGGACGATGGGGTCACCATTGACACTTTTGATCGCTGGTCAAAGACGAACATTTTGAGACCTTAACCTTTGAAATCGGACAAAGTTGAAAATTAAACCTTTCTTTTGACCTTAGACCCCCAGAGAAAGGTCTGACGATGGGGTCACCATTGACACTTTTGATCGCTGGTCCATGACGAACAATTTGACACCTTAACCTTTGAAATCGGACAGGTTGAAAAATAAGCAACATTTTATGCATAAATTATGCAAATTAGATACTTGATACTTAATTAGCATATTTTGCTCTCAAATTGCAACTGGCACAAGCACAGCTCTATCCTCACCTACCCACCAAATTTCATGAATGTAGGGTACACGGTTTGTAAAATATGCCAATTAAACCATTTTATGCATAAATTATGTAAATTAGGTACTTAATTAGCATATTTTGCGCCGAAATTGTTGCTGGATCCAGTTCGGCTCCGGGTCTACCAAGTCACCAAATATCATTAACAAACGGCATGCGGTTTCCGATATGCTCCGGATAAAATTATGCTTCGTTAAAGAGATATGGCCATTTTTATCTACTCAGATTCCATAGGATTACATGGAAGAGCGCCATCTTAAAACGCATCGTATTCGTTAATTAAATGGCCAATCGGGCCGATTTTCGCATATGTGGTGCAAATTAAAATAAGGTGGGGTTAACATTTTGAAGGGGTGGGGTTAAGATTTACCCCCGAAAAAAAATTGGATTTCAGCCTCTTAAGTCCCTAAAATCTCAAAAAAACACATATTTTCTGCTTAAAAACCGACTAAATTTGCATATTTTGCGCCAAAACTTTCAGAGAAAATTACTAGCCACCCTTACCACCACTCCACCTACTTGCATCGCTATACGCCTAACCAGTTCCGAGGAGCCCAGACAGACGGACGGAAGGACGGACGGACAACCAGAAAACATAATGCCTCTGGCGGAGGCATAAAAACCATTTGTGCTACTGGTAAGGTCTACCCCAGTCTTAACCCTTTGAACCCTGGCCGTTCTACATGTATCTGTATCACTGACCTGGGCCAACCAGAATAACCCCTAAAATTTTTGATTTCCCTAACTTTACCTTTTCATTTTACAGTACTTAGTCTGATTTTTTCCAATATCCAGCATTCATATTCATTCAGGGTAGAAATCCCCTTCTAAAAATGTTTATGCAATCAGTTTGAGAAATAGAGTACAAAAACCATTTGTGCTACTGGAAAGGTCTACCCCAGTCTTAACCCTTTGAACCCTGGCCATTCTACATGTATCTGTATCACTGACCTGGGCCAACCCGAATAACCCCTAAATTTTTTGATTACCCTTACTTTACCTTTTCATTTTACAGTACTTAGTCTGATTTTTTCCAATATCCAGCATTCATAAAAGAGCAATTTTTATGTTGACCAACATATCCGACAGTTACGTTGTAGTCTATGGGTGAAGCCACATTTCTGTAAAATTTTGATCAAATTTACAAAAATATGAGGAATTGTTCACCTCTGTCAAGTAAACAAGAGCAAACTGACCCGTCAACCATGGGTTCAAACTTCAAAGCTTCATTGATGTCTTTCGATATAAATAAGACCATTGAAAATTGTAACTACTCATGCCTGTTGACAGACACATCAAGTTTCTGACATGTGGCCTAAAAGCTGGTAAACCGGCCCATCGGGATAGGGTACAGTACATGTGAACAGGTGTACCGGCTCGTCGGGTTCAAAGGGTTAATGTACCAATCAAATCATTTGAAGGTATTGTTCAAAATCTTTTATCACCCGAGGGAGTCCTCTCTCAGATCCACCTGCTACTGTTAACCCTAACCCCACTGAATCTCACAATATCCCCTTCCACAAAGTTAAGACATTCGCCTAAGTCCAAATACGTCATAGATCCGATTCTCTAACTATGACCACGAAATCGCTGCCATGGCAGCGCCTGCTCAGTGGCTTGTCATAGTCATAATTGGATTGGGAAGCGAGAGGTCCCGGGTTTCGAATCCAGTGGTCAAAAGTGTAAGGGGTAGTAATGCCTACATGGGTCTATACTAACCCTAACCCCACTGAATCTCACAATATCCCATTTCACAAAGTTAAGAAATTCCAATTCCAAAGTCCAAATACGTCATAGACCCAAGTAAGCATGATCACGAAATCCATGCGATGGCAGCGCCTGCTCAGTGGCTTGGCATACTGATAATTGGATTGGGAAGCACGAGGTCCCGGGTTCGAATCCAGGTGAAGATCTGTGATTTTCCGAGGATCTCGTTTTTAAACGAAGAAGTGGTCAAAAGTGTTAGGGTTAAGGTTCTGAACTCATAAGATTTCTTCACCTACCTCAAGTTCATCATCAGAATCGGTGGATGATGACGATGATGATGCTCTCTCTTTTGCTCTCAAACTCCGTTGATTGCGCTTTTCTCTGGACAATAACCGCTTGGTGGGACTTATCCTCGTCTGGCTATCTGACTTTTCTGCACATCTCCCTAGTTTACCATCTAGTGATTTCACCAACGTCTGTAACTGCAATGCTTCAGCAGCAACTGGGTCAATTTTAAACTTTACGGGTGATCTTCCAAACTGTGTGCCATGTCTGCAATCCTGTTTTATCGGTGAGGATACATGGTCATGAGCAGGATGCAGATTTGGAGAAAGTCTACAGTTTTGAGATGGTGAATTGACATTTAGTAGATTTAGATTTGATGCAAGTCCACAAGTATGGGGAAATTGTGATAGCTGACTGCTTAGTGTTGGACTAGGTGAATGACTGGACTTTGGATACAAGGGATGGTGTAGTCCTGGAGATAACGACGGCCTAGTTGCTTGAACTTGATGAACGTCTACGGGTTGAACTTTGCTTTTGCGGCATGTGTGTACAGCAACTTTAAACTGTAAAGAAATCAAAAATGGGCATAATGTCAAATATACTATCATACTAAAGAACAATACAGATAAGGGCCAAGGGGGAACTTAAGTTCATATAAAGTAGATTTTAAGTAGAACGTGGTCCAAGTGAAACTTTCCTTTTGCCAAAAATGGCATTTATTGTAAGCTCCAAAGTTTTGACTTAAATTCATGTGACAATAAAAATAATCAATCCTGTTACAATCGCAATTTTGCATGGCCCATGCTCCTTAGACAGCCGATTGACATGAAAATGCATATGATATTTTATCACGGAAAAGAACACGGAATTGAACTTTTAGAACACAGATAATATGTCAGCTTAATTTATTGTTAACATTTTCCCACTAACTGTCATTGTAGGTAAGCGGGTTAGCGCAGCGGTATTTCCCTCGCTTTGCACCACTGAGTCCCGGGTTCGATGTATGCGCTATATACATGTGAATTTGGTTTTCAGTCCATGCTTGCTTCCGCAGATTCTTCTCCGGATACTCCGGTCTTCCTCCTGCATCCAAAACTGATTATATCACAGTAAAGATTTAAGAAAGATCATGGACCCCAATGGAAATAAGCTTCATTAGAGGCTTTTGGGGGTTATCCTTGGCATTAAGCCTAAATCATTCATTGTTTTCTTTCATTTGTAACAAGGGTCTATCTAACTTTAGACCTACTTTGTGCATAGATGTAGGCCTACTGTCTGAGCAATTAATTTTGTGTTTATCCAGTAAGGTCTATATTCTGCAGAGCTGGCAATTCAAGATATTTTTCTGGTAAGATTCTGAGTCAAAAAAACAACAAAAAAACCATTTACTCAAAACACCTGAATAACCCTGCGAAAATAGAAAGAAAACTTGGACAGGTGTGAAAAGAGGTCCTGACCGCCGGTCTGTGTATCCTCCTATATGCGGTTGAGAGCGCCCCACCCTTGAGGAAAAAAAAAAAAGCAAAATCAATATTTGTCCAGGGCTGTACAGTTTCAAACTCTATTGACAATTATGATAATGGTTGACAAAATAATTGAAAGAGTTGATCCCTGGAGAGGAATCAGGAGTGCTCAGAAGCATAAAGCCCTGATTCAAGGGTTTTAGTGGGGTGCCAACTCCTATAGATGCCACTATTCTCGTTAAACTACACTAATGCTACAACAAATTAGCAATTAAAACTACATGGAAAAATCATTTTAATAATTATCATAACGTCAAGCTTTTTTTTAAGAAAACAAGATCCGGGGGCAAGTTTCTTGAAAAAATTGCCCCCTGCTCACGGGGATTTTACCTGATCCAGGGGCAATTAACTAAGTTCTGGGGGCAATTGTTAAAAAAAAATAAACAAGTTTTCTAGAACGTCAAACTTACTATACCGTAATACATGTTTCCAAATTATACTTCAGAAAAATATCAAGGATATTTATGACATAATACCGCTTAAAGGGCCCTAGTGGCCCCTGCAGGAGGAATACCTAAAGCTGCCCCTCCACCAAGAAACATTTTAGAGTGGTTGTACAGAAAAGAAAACTAAAAAAAAAAAAAAAAAAACACAGAAATTTACATTTTTGAATTAAAAGCAAAAAGTGCCCGGTTTCCTTGTTATAAAGGTTTAAAGTTTTAATTTTCTGCATATTTGAATACGAAACTACGTTTTTAAATGGTCGTATTTGCTTAATAAAAGATCGTTTTCGACCAATTGCAGTATATATGGTACATTATACAATTTAAATAATTTTTGGCATCTTATACATTAAAATGGCTATGCCCCTCCCCCATCAAGCCCCGCCCACCCATCTACCAAAAGTAACAACACCCAGTCACATTAATAAGTTCATAGTAGAATTTGACTTTTTGGGTAAGGTGACTAAGGTCAAATGGTCTGAACACTGGCAAAAACTAGTTAACTCTTTTATGAGTGATGCTGCTAAAAAGTATACACAATATGGTGGCATGGCAGCCTATATGAGTTGACCTTTTCCTCTCTCTCTACAGATACAAATCAGTGGAGATGCCCTTTGGCCTTATTGGTTTATTTTTTATCCATTTAAAAACAATATTTTTAACTTTAAAACTATATCATCAGAGAAAGAAAACATGGAATAAAATACAACCAATATCAAGATGATGATAGGGGTGTGTGTGTATGTGTTGAGACTTTTTAAAGCCTGGGTAAAAAAGGTAAATTGTAGCCTTTCCGAAATGGATAAAAAGGATATATACAATGTATGAATCAAACCAGGAAGTAGACCATTGTGTGTTGCATGTCGCGATGTTTGCAACCAACATGGAAAAATTCATAGTAGCCGCGGTGACGGCACAACTGGATATAAGGTGACATTACTTCTGATATTTGCATAGATTATGCCTATTTATTGAAAAAGGAAGGAAGGGAAAGAAAGAAAAGAAGAGAAAGATTTAACATTTCTTAAAATGAAGATGAGTTTTGTCATAAATACAAGAGGCTTTTAGTTCTAAAAAGTACTATCTATCGGTCGATGTTTCGTATTGTTTTGTTTTTGCCGATCCGTGTTCTCTCAAAAGTTGCGATAATTTGCCGTTCTATCACGAAAATACATTGACAAACGAGGTAAAATGGGTTATCTATTCACATTATTATGTCTCTTTTTTACTTTTGAACATGTTTTATTTCTCCAAAAACGTTTGCATTTCCAATCTTATCTTCATTTTCTCACAGCTAATACACATTATCGTGATCGTACGGCCCGTTCCAGGGGCAATTTTACGTAAAATACTTGCGCCCTTTACTCTACTTTTCATCGTATCCGGGGGTAATTAGACGTTACACGGGCGCACATTTGCGCTTTTGCGCCAGTTAAAAAACTTGCATAACGTATTCAGTCAATTAGAAGCAGAGCTCTGATTAGAAGTGTGTCCAATTAATCTATACCATAAAACAAAACCACTCAACCTGTTATTTTATAATTATACTGAATCTAGTGACAAAAACGTCAATACGTCAATACCTAATTCGAAAACAATGGACATTTGCACACAATTGAAAAGATTTCTGGCTGGTGTTGCCATTTGGTGTCTGTTTAATCATAAACCTTTTATACCTAGGGACTACCAACTATCATAAATAACAAAGAGTTAATTGGTTTACCGATGTCTCAATCCTTGCCTCGATAATCCGTTTCACATGATTAATTTGCCTGTCAAAATTTCCCGCCAAGTTGGATTTGAACCGCACAGAATACTTCCGGTAAACAAATACCCATGCAAAGTCTATGACAAAATATTTGTAACGTGACCCCAAATATAATGAATAAGTTAGATATGTTCCGATTAACCGAATCATTCCAAATGTCAGTTTCCTAATACTTTAGATAAGTTTACTTGTTCATGAAAAAGGTGGTAAGATTCGGACAATCGGAAAATGATAAAATCAGCTGTTTAAATCTGCAACAAATTTACAAACGAAACATACCTATAAATCACCAGACTGGTGTATTCATGGCGCAAATTTCATTATTATTAAATTACCACGCTGTTGACCGATGAAACTATCCACCCAATTATAGGAGCTCAAAACACCCGTCATCTTTCTTGTCACAATCGGTTAAACAAATCAATGGCATGATTTGCTATTTTATGTGCATGGATGAACTAAGTACCGAGGCAAGGATTGGAACCACAGATTTACATGTTCATAATCCCTTGCTGTAAAGAATCTATGGTTTAATTCACTAGATAATGAATCGCAAATCGCTTATTAACCGTAGATGGTATCAAGTTGAGACTGACGCGGGTAAATTTGAAGAAGCACTGAGGTAAATGTGAAAGTCTGACGTGTCAGACTGTACGTCAGTAATGAAACAAGTTACCATTCTCTATAATATATTTGCCTGTAGCAACCTTCTTTAGGAAGACATACACACACAGGCTCCACAAATATACACAAACCCACAAAAAATGATCATGTTTTTCAACAGTCTTCATCGTCTTCTTCTTTTTTTTAACAATAATGATGCAATCAGCACTTGAAATTATTTTCTTGACGTTTTATGCTATATTAGAGTTACTTTTTTAATCTGTTTTTGATTAAAAATGGAATCAACTTTACTTGGAATCATTCTCGTGGGATATTTTTCTTGGAAATGTAAAGTTTCATTTCCCGTAAGCATTATATTAGCAAATAGTGAATCTCTATATTTCCGAAGAACTCTACACTATTTCGTAAGCCTATGTTGAGGCATGAGAGAAAACATTCCAGAGAGTTGAATGCAAATATAATGTTAGCAAATGGTAGGCACCAAATTGTATGAGTTGAATTTAAAAATATAACACTTTATTAATCAAACTTACCATGGGGGAAATGTACACAATGGTACACGAAAGTGCAAATCCAGATGAATGCCCATCTCCGTAGGCAACTTTGCAGTATTATAGATATTCCAATATCAAATGTTGAAGGTGTAACACCCCTATTGGAAGCCCATCTATTTTGAGCGCCTCACTAACAGAACTTTTTGCGCAATAAGGACTTCATCAAAAGACCCCTTATATTTATTGTCCGCACCAAATGACCCCTTTTTTTTTAGAGGTCTTCACTGAAAGACCCCTCTTTTGATTTACACTCTAAAATAGAAAGGAGTGAAATCTCACTCTGTAAGAGTTAATTAAAGATTAGTCAATTGCGCCAAAAATAGTGATCGTTCACACTTTTCATTTTAGAGTGTAGCCTGTCATCGAAAAAACCCTGTTCTGAGGTCGTTGCCGCACATTGCGTCACTTCCAAATGTGAGTGTTCAACTATAGGCCTATACTGTATAGCACACTTTATCCACTATCTACTGCTGATAGCACACTGCTTTATCAACTATATACAACATAGCACATTACTTCATCATGCTATCTACTAATAGCACACTATGATACTTTAACCACTATCTGCTGTTGATAACACACTTGTTCATCCACTATCTAGTAAGTTTGGTCGATATTGACCATTTTCCGATATCGATATATCGGGAATCAATTATCGATATATATCAATATATCGATGTTTTCTCTCATCTCGCCAACCGAATAAATTACAATGCGTAACGAACGAACACTGGCGAGTGGCGACCCTAACTTCCGTGTTGTTATTACGTAGCACAGTTTGGTTGCAGAATTCGATCATACCCCTGTTTGATCAAAAATATCGCCGTTTCTTTTCAAAATATCATTGAAAATTAAACATTTCTATGAAAAAGAAGCATATTAATTCTTGATCTCACATACACAAATACATACCATGTGAAGATCATGATGAAAAATATTGCCGAAATCATGCTTTCAGACGGCGATGGCTAACTTTTACAGTGAATGCATGCGTCATCGTATCATCACGTGACTGACCATTTTATGAATGAAATTGAACTTCGACCTGACGATTACGTCATGTTTACATGCAGATAGTACCGGACGACGAAAGGTGGCCGGGAAGCTGAATAAAATCAACTACGTTGAAGTTAAACATCTTGTAAGGCAGTAATTATTCCCAAATGGAAAACAGTAAATAAGAGTAATAAACATTCTTTTTAATAAAACGTTTTTATTTCTTAAAACAATATCTTAAACTTTTGTTTGTTACTAAGATCGTTTTTAGTTGTTGTTTTAGCTGAGATGGGCGCAGAGGAAAGCTGATACCATTTCTGTTACTGATCTTAAAAGGAACCACTGAGATCGAAATAAATGGACAAAGGATATTCAAATATATAAATAAAGCAAAAGCAACAATGTTTTTATTTTTAGAGTTTATTTTCAGTTAAATTCAGCTTTTCACAGTCCATTTTCAGGTGATTTTCCCCGAGACGGCTTTGTTAATAATCGGCGCGATCGCGAGCAAACAATGTCCCTCTAGTCATTGTAAAATATTATGTACATCGATGGATTACAGTGTTGGCGCGACATGTGATCATTTTATAACTCGGATATAACATCTAAAACTTAATAATATTTTAAAAATAAAGGATATCATCATTAATTTATGACAGTTTTTTAACTGACTAGTGTTTATGTGCCAAGAAATATTATATATCGAAGTTGCAATAATGCGTACGGGCATAAAACATCGCTGCTAGTTGAACATATTTCCCTGATACGTGAAGGCCGATAAGTTACACGCACGCATTCAAGATTCAAGACTACCTTATTGACATTTATTTTTACACTTAAAACCTTCATAAAAGTTGATATTTTGAACCATTTAAAGATATTGTTCATATGAGTGAAATAATTAACATAAGCTAAGTTAACAATGATCGATAGTTATAGCTAGATTTGTAGACATCATTCGCCCGATTATACGATATTATTTTCAAAACATCGACAGGTACGATATATCATTAGCTGTGGAAATATCGTACACCCGATTTATCAATGTTATTTTCAAAATATCGGCAAGTACGATATATCGATAAACCTTGAAATCCAATATCGACAATATCGATGTTTAAAAAAAATCTATATATCTCGATATATCGAATTATCGACCATGCTTACTATCTAGCACAATGCTTCATCCACTATCTACTACTGATAGCACGTTACTTCATCCACTATATATAATACTGCTGATAGTGCGCTATGAAGTAGCTCAGGATGGGCGAACCCCGTGCACCCGGCACCCACAATGTCTTCATAACTCTAGCATACAAGGATTACCTGATATAAATTATGACAGTCTATTTTACGACAATTTAACTGAAATTACCGAAGATATTAACCAAGTTTTACCAGGACAGAATTTTACTTGGGAAACAGCATTTACCGACTAATAATTTTTCTAGTTTGACTTGTAAGAAATAATAAAATCGTGTTAATAATACCCAATTGAACGCAAATGATCGGCTTTATCTTGCCAATGGGGCACCAGACAATCTCTTGCTTTACGGGGATCTACAAGAGCTCTCATGGACAGTTATGTCACTTATGATATGGTAACATAAGCCGCAGGGAACCGCAAAGCCTGTATGACATCGGCACACCTATAAATGCTTGCAATGCCAGTCGGACGCCGGTCACGGTTAACCGTAACTGAAGACATCGCAAGGTTTTCATTGGACATGTCGGTATTAAATTCTTGCGGCATGTTTCCGGCGTCTCTACGGCTCTCAGACACCGGCCGGTGCCCGCTCGGACAACGTCCTGACACCGGCCGGCGTCCGCTGAATTGACGCCGGAAAACCATCGTAACTTCACCACATGGTTATGTGACCAGAGCAACGTAAAAATTACACGCGGGCGACGGGCGATTCCGCCCGCGAGACGTATAAAATAGCCCTCGTGAGCACCATAAACGGGGGCGAAAAAAGTTGTAAAAATCCCATAAAGTCGCCCGCCTAATACCTCATGGCTAACACCACTCCACAAGTTTTGCACCATCAAAGACAAGCCTTTGAAAATGTGTGTTTATCCAACGAATATCTAAACAAAAGTATGATAAAATGAGTATTTTTTATCTTCCTATTAATTTCTTTTTTCATTTAAACTTCTA
>JXSR01S024749.1:13783-33929 GCA_000969725.1 Ophiothrix spiculata
ACACACTCCCATAGTCAGATATTGGTACCTAATTCATCTAACCCTATGTCTGCCAGCTGCCGGTCTATAGATATACTTCGTCATTTTTGTAGTTTGCAGCCATTTTCATTCAGAATTTTTCTCATGGTGATTGGTTTTTAAGAATGGTGTAAACCTTCATTCAGAATGAACATTTCCCCAGGTATAATTTCACCATTGTGTAAGACATAACCATCATTGCAAGAAGAGATAAGCTTATCATGAATGGATCTTGGCCGTAGAATCAACATCAAACATTAAACTACCCATCAGTAAGCACTTGAAAATGTGCAATGGGGTGAAAAATAGGTCTCCATTTAATACACTCTTCATAATGTGAAAATTTAGAATGAAAGTTCTCATTCACAATTAACAGTTACTCTATTCTTAAAAACCAATCACCATGAGAAAATTTCTGAATGAAAATGACTACAAAAATGACGAAGTATATCCAGCGCTTTAGCTTTTCCGTTTTCAAAATTGGACTTAGCCTTCCAATCAAGATTCGCCACTTTGTTATTTTAAATAGTCAATCAGAACAAATATGCCAATGAACTCATTAATATGAGAAAATACATCAACAGTTTGCAGGGATAATAAATATTCCCATTACAACTAAAAGTGAAATCAAAATCAGAGTTTGACTTCTTATTGAGGTTTACTTTTTGTTAAGGTGTTTGGTCCACGCGCCGTCCACGCAAACCAGTACGCGCTAGTTTCGGAGTTGGTAAGTGACACAATACGCATGCGCATATACTCTGAGTAGTGTTTTGAAGCTAAAAATTGCCATATTTCAATATTTTTCTGGAAAATTAACCCCAATTTTTATTTTTTTATTTGAAAGAACATACTTGTGCGCAACTTTTGTGAAAAAAATAACAAAAATGCTCGGGCAGATTTTTTGAATCAACACTAAATAATTTCACTTTTGCCACATTTCCCATAGACCCCTGTACTAATTTGTTCCCCAAAACCTCCAAAAATGGTGTTTTTAAACAGACTCTCATGCAAAAACGAGTCCCGTGACCCCCAATTTTTATTTTAAAAATCGGTTCTACATCGATAAAATATCATTCATGCCGATTTTTACTTTTATTATGTTCTGAGCTGACCGATTTCCAAAAAAATCGGTCAGGGATATCGGACAGAAAATAAGATGTCAGATTTTGAACATAATAATGATAAAATTGGATGGATTTTTTCGCATGATACGCTATGAGTTTTAGAAATATCGAGCTCGACGCGCAAGATATTTTGTAAAACTCATAGCTCGACCAATATCTTTTTGTATCATGCTCAATCCATCCAATTTTATATCAAAATTGCTCGGGCGGATCTCTCATGGACCAAACACCTTAAATACACCCCGGTCACATAAGCCGCAAGAAGCCACAACGCCAGTATGACATCGGTATGACACTGATGAATGATTGCGATGCCCGGTCGGACACCGATGGTTATATGACCATAACTGAAGACATCGTATACAAACCGCAAGGTTTTACCTCTGAATTAAATTCTTGCGGCATGCTCCGGCGTCTTTACGGCTCTGCGGACACGGTCGGACACCGACCGGACGCTAGTCGGACACCGGCCGGAATCCGATCGGCGTCTGCTGAATTGACGTCGTAAACACATCGTAACCTCACCGCAAACTTATGGGACCAGGGTATCCGCCTATCAGAACAAATGAGTCCATTGATAAGTGTGAATACCTACAGCAGTTTGAAAGGATAATACATGTCCTCACAACTACCCACATTATCTAGTGGCTTAAAATCTGACTTTGCCTTCTGGTCAAGATTAACCTTTTTTCTATTTAACCAATCAGAGCAAGTATGCAAATGAGCTCATTAATGTGCATAGGTAATGTCAACAAAGGGGGATTTTAAACCTTGCTTTGCACCAATGAGCTCATAGGACTGTCGTGGTTTCAATCCCCGGTCTGGGTGCTGTATGTGCATTTGTTTTTTGGTACTCCGGTCTTCCTACTGCACTTAAAACTGTCACCAGATTTGTCCATCATAGTCTGCCCCCACGTAGGATATGGGAAGCTGCATAAAGGGTACGCCTACAAATTACAATCTAACTACTGATAGGATATGCGCTTGAAAAGGCCGCAAAACGCCTAAATGAAGTGAAATGATTGTGATGATCTACCTGCAGCGACTCACAAGCGATTTGATCTAGATGGAAAATTTCTATAAAAAAACCAGTTATTATTAATTTATTATTATTTAGCATTCAAATCTTGTATAATGCATATTGATCAAGGAAACAGACCCATAAACACCTGTTTTAAGTTATCTACTTTTATTTAACGTTTGAGCTAAATTTCGTCAAAATGGGCCAAAATCTGCGACAGATTTATAACTAAAATGAAATTTACATTTTTGATGCCACATTATCAATCAGCTTTGTTTGAATATAAGCAAAAGGTATGCTATTGCTAAAGAGAAAATTGTATCAACAAAGCATTATGATTATATTAAATGATTTTGTTGTTAAACAATAATATATTTGGTGAAATTTTAAATCAAAATATTTGAAAATTTTTAATTCCTTAATTTCTGCTATTTTGAACAATCAGAACAAAAAAGTGCTTTCAAGCTTGTGATTGAGCTTAGCTGCCAAGTTTCAATCTGATACATGGTCCATGTGAACTTCGTCCATGGCTAACCATTTAGGAATAGTAACTCATATACTTAAATCTGTGCTTACCATACAAGTTGTGCTATCTACTTTGGCTGATAATTGCTGCATGTTGATATCTAATGATGTCATCTTTAGCATATAGGGCTTAGAGGCGGAGTCTACTGGTAACATGATTGACAGATGTCTGGAATTCTTCCATTGCAGCAGACAGGATTGGTTACAAGAAATTGGCAAGTTGACCTAAAAATAAATAATAAAAAAGATGTTGAAGATCCAATCAAGTGTTAACAAAATACTTAATTTGCTGAATTTCTTTGCCTGTACAGTTGTTAAGAAAACAAGTCTTTCTGGATATTTGAACAAGAGCAACATTATCCCCAAAGCTAGCAAAACCATTACACTTGCAGTATATCGCAGTTCTTTATATTCTAGGCTCACTTCATTGTTTGAAGGAGTGATCCACAGGCATGATTCATTTGGGAGGCTATGGAACTGACAAGCAAAGCGAAAAGTAGCGTCTTGGACTCTTCAACAACGGAAAATGTAGAGCCTTAAGAACTTAATGTAGGCCTACAAATCAACAGTTTGGTTTGAAAAATCAATGTGGGGAGCAAAAAATTGCTACAATTTTATTATGAAAACACTCTTTGTTACGCCTGTATTTTTTCTTATGATGACGTGTATTGATTTGGCTAGAGGGTTTGACAGATACAGGCTAATGAACGACTCTCAAACTTGGAAAAATCAGGCTCTGTTTGAGGAGTCCTGAGAACGGTGATTTCAGGAAAATGCGTAGCTATAGAACTGCAATCAGTCTTAAAAAGGGATCTCAACAGCGGCAAGTCCCCATACCACACTTATGCGTGATGCAGCATGAGTACCCTCCCTGAGTTATATATCTAGGCCTATAGCCAAACCTTATTAATCGATCTATCTATCTATCTATGCATAATGTCCCATAGGACGTTGGCTCCTCGAATTCAGACTATCTTTTCCTATCTTGCACTTTCATATATGCCTTGTGGAAGGTGGTGCCAACAATGATGTCATCTTCCCATCTCTTCCTTGGTCTTCCCTGTCTGTTTGTGCCAGTGACAATTTCCATAAGAATGCGTTTGGGTAGGCGGATGTTGTTCATTCTACACAAGTGACAGAACCTTGTAAGTTGTCAGCTGGGAGACAGTGATACGAGCTTTTTGTTTGAAAGTGGCAGGAGGAGATTCTTGACAGAACTTCTTCATTCCGGATCTTATCCTTCCAGCTGATATTAAGGATTGCCTTACCAATACTTACTTCAATTGCTTGGGAAAGAATATGCTCTCTACCATAAAGGAGCCTTCCTTTGTCAGTCAATACAGCAAAATTCCCATGTTTATCTAAAAAAAGAGGGAAAGTAGCCCATAACGGTCGTCAGCAAGATGATTATAATATGATTTTTCCTATGATAAACACCTGATTTAAGTTATACTTTTATTTACTGTTTGAGCTAAGCTTCGTCAAAAATGAGCAAAAATCTGTGACAGATTTATATTGAAAACGAAACTGAGTATTTTTGGTCAGCAAGGCCTATCATCATGATTATTCCTATGATTTCATCACCATAGCTACAAACTTGTTCTGGGACTTCAGCATAGCTACACATTAGTTTCATCTATATTAGGCCAACAAAAATATCGCTATTCCACCCTTTCTGTGCAATTCAAAAAAAAAAAAAAAAAAAACTGTAATTTTTAATATTTTAACTATTTTTCCATAAATATTGTTTTATATATGTTTATAGTATTTTATTTGTGTAAATTAGTTTGTAAAGCGCTTTGAGTTTTACATGTTTGTATCAGTAAGGCGCTTATAAATACGTGTTATTATTATTATTATTATTAGAGTCACAAGTAGGGCTGAACATTGGCATTTTTTTCGTACCAGCAAGTCTGATACAGGAGTCACAACATGAATTTATTTGTGCGATAACTCACCAGTCACAACTTGGTGCACCTATTATGATGATTAAATTCCTATGATTTTTGCATAATGCTGTATTGAGCAACAAAGCAGGCTTAAACACCTGATTTAAGTCATCTACAATTAGTTAACTTTTTAACCAAATTTTGTCAAAATGAGCCAAAATCTGTGACAGATTTATATTGAAAATGAAACTGAGTATTTTTGGTCAGCAAGGCCTATTATCATGATTATTCCTATGATTTCACCACCGTAGCTACAAACTTGTTCTGGGACCTCAGCAAAGCTGCATGTTACCGTATAAGTGGTATTTTTCGCGCACGTGTGAATTTGATGCTACCTGGTCACAATTCAAAAAATGTATATCTCGCAGTGCCTGTATAAAATATAGCCATCGCATAGCGTAAAGCGAATACCGTATACTTCTATATGATCGCAGATTTAGAGTCACAATCAGTCCTGGACATTGGTATTTTTGTACCAGCCAATCCGGCAGGTATACAAGAGTCATAACATGAATTTACTTGAGTGATAACTCACCAGCTACAACTTGCTGCACCTGTTGTCCAGCTAATGGTGATGAAGATATACCACCAGATGCGATGACTTCCACCATTAAAACAGTTGAACCTGAGAGGGAAAGCAGTAAGGCAGTGTCAGTGGCGTAACCAGTGGGGGGCAGGGGGCAGAAAAAAAGTCTGCTCCCACCCCCACCCCAAAAAATGAATTCAAGAAAAACACATAGTTTCAATACATAGTAAATTGGTAATGTAATTGGGCACAATTTGACCCTTTTGTGTGTTAATTTTTAAATTTTTCCAAAATTTGTGAAAAAAAGGAGACAATTTTTGCAATAATTTAAGAAAAAACTCTTTTCACCAAAATAATACAACTTTTTATGAATTTTGGCAAGATTTGGATGATTTGCTACATGTACAATTTTGGGGTGTACCTCTTTGAGTCTGAACAAGAACTCTTCCTATTTTGTCTTGCTAAACCACTCAGCTGAAAATTTCTGGTTATGCCACTGCAATAAGGAGTGACAAGGGTGAATAATTGAAGTTTCTGAATATCTGTGTCTGTTTTCTTGAACACAAAGTTGTTAAAACAAGGATGTATACAAGGGGTGTCAAAACATTTAAACTTTACCCAGAAGAAATAGAGACAGGAACGTTATTTTATTTGGAGATACTTCAGGCATTTTCGCCTAGTTCATGTGCAAAGTAAAACATTTCTCTTACTTTAAACTGACTGTTCACAGACAACTATTGCACGGATTATCTCTATTGAAAAAATCTGTTTTTATATTTCTTTCAGGTTGGCCATATTTAATTACATCATTCGTCGACCAATTTCCATAATTTTGGTATCAATGGAAAGAGGAAATCCTAACCTTTACTATGATATCAAACCTTTACTAAGGTATCAAACAACTAAACTTGGGTTGTGTCATTAGGAATTGCCACACCCCTAATCTACTAAGATATCAATTTGTGCATATGTCACCAAGTGTAAAAAGTAATCAGCAAAAAACAATAGTATTAACCTGCTTGAAAATCAATCAATCAATCAATCAATCATTCAATCAATCAATCAATTGGTCGATCGGTCAATCCATCAGCCGATCAATCAATCAATTGATCAAATACCTAAATACCTGCTGATATGCTGTAGAAAAGAGTTGACCCATCCCATATGAGCATGCTATCTAACCCACTCTGCAGTTGCTGGACTCCAATGCTACCACCAGACTCTACAACAAATGGCACAGACTTGGATGGTGAGCTGGGTGTTCTATCCTGCTTATAGCTATCGTATACAAACCGGACCGTGTCAGAGTCTGTCTTTATTAAGAAGGCAATGTTAGAATGAGAATGCAGTATCACTCCACCATACACATGTCCCTGTTGAAGGAAATAAATCACAAAGTCAATTGCATCCACTATAGAAACTCACCATCAAATTCATAAGTCAGTCAGTTTCTGTTCATAAATGCATCAAAAAAGTTGCAATACTGCATGGGTGTTGATCATGTGGAAGAATGGATGGGAACACAATAGGTACCAAATAACACCATACTTTTATGTCCTGATGCTGATCCGTTGGGCCTATTTTAAACTGTGTTTGGTTTTTGGGTGTCTGTTTAATAAAACTTACACCCAGTCATCACATGACATGGATAATTTTACAACAGTTTGTAAAAAGAACCAAACTCCCAACCTGCTTTGAGTGATAAATAGTTCTGTTCCTCTTTGAAGCAAAAAGTCCAGGGTTTGAATCCAGAAGACATCTCTTTATTGTAGACCCTTCTATCAGTGGGGTAAACTACACGTGAGCTCGGAATGTACATCCATGTAGATTCCTGGGATGTACATCCATGTTCATGCAACAAAATACGTTCGTGCGCCTTACACATTTCGTGTGCGTGCACGTTAACATGCGACTTAGTAGTAAGCGAAGGTATGACGAATAGGCGCAAACACACACGCCCAGTTGAATAAGCAGCGTGAATCCACATCTGGGTGACGCATCATCGTGTAGACACAATATCTACTCCAGGAATGTACATCGATGTAAACGAATGTACATTCAGAGCTCTTGTTTAGTTTGCCCCAGTGTTTGAAATAAAGGGGATTTTATGCACAAACGCATGTAAAATTTGTTCTGTACATGTAACTTTTTTTTGGTATTTTCAGCTCATTTTTTGACCAATTGTTTCATTTGCGCATGTATTTCCTGATTTCCACTTACCACGAGCTTCTATCCCTAATCTTTTAATGATTATAATCCCTTAATGTTTACATTAGGCCCTGGAGCTCAAGTATTAGGCCATAACTTTGTTTTGGCCAGCCACAACTTGGCCACAGCTTTTAATTTAAGATGGCCACCATTGGCTTAATTATGTACCTCAAGATTATCGAACAATATTCATTACATGTTTTGAAAATATCAAGAGGTACATAATGAAGCCTACGGTGGCCATATTGGATAACTATAGATCTGGCTGGTTTGCGGCACGCTGCACAAAGTTGTGGCCTAATTATGCTCCAGCGCCTTAACCCATATATTAGCAGAAAATGTTGAATAAGTTAGAAAGTACAATTATGCAATCTTCATGACATTCAATTTTTCTTGATGTCATCATGCTATAACTCACCAGATGTTCCACGTGGATATGCCTGGCTTGGAACTGCCGTCCACCATCAAATGAAATGTAGTACACTATTTTGCTGCTGGTGTCCTGTAAGTCACTGTATGCAATGACAATATTGCTGTTGTCCTGTTGGGGAAGATATAAACAATGTAGAAATCAGCTGCAAAGAGGAAGGGGCTTGGAACTGCCGTCCACCATGAAATGAAATATAGTACATTATTTTGCTGTTGGTGTCTTGTATGTCACTGTATGCAATGACAATATTGCTGTTATCCTGTAAGTGAAGATATAAACAATGTAGAAATCAGCTGCAAAGAGGAAGGGGCTTGGAACTGCCGTCCACCATGAAATGAAATGTAGTACATTATTTTGCTGCTGGTGTCCTGTATGTCACTGTATGCAATGACAATATTGCTGTTGTCCTGTGGGTGAAGATATAAACAATGTAGAAATCAGCTGCAAAGAGGAAGGGGCTTGGAACTGCCGTCCACCATGAAATGAAATATAGTACATTATTTTGCTGTTGGTGTCCTGTATGTCACTGTATGCAATGACAATATTGCTGTTGTCCTGTGGGTGAAGATATAAAGTGGAAATCAGCTGCAAAGAGGAAGGCACTTTCAAAAACCCATCACAACATCAAAAAGCTACTCTCTATAAACCTTGGATTACGCAACAAGCAGCCGATTAACACATACATGTAAAACAAATATGACTAAACGGGGAATTCAATTTAAAAGTCCTTACTTTTCGAATCACAACCACATACCCAATCTTACTGAATATTCAAATGAACATATGTGACCGTCCAGCCCAAAACAGCAGTAAATGCTAGCTCTTGTCATTTTCATTTTTTTAATTATTTTCAAAGACCATGCTTTAAGGATTAAAATGACACCTTAATGAACTTCACACGGTTTCCAGAAGTCAAGTTATCGTCCGTGAAAGGTTTTCAGGGAGTAAAACGTATAACTACGATAAACGCGTTCAAAGATTAGAAAGCCCTATATTTTCTGTTGATCTTCTTAAGAATATGCCAATTTATTTCACATTTCATATAATTTTCTTGAAATGAAACTTAGCTGGTGTTTGTAGTAAGCACTAGGATTGTGAATCTGCCAAAAAATCAATTTCAGCAAATTATGACCTTGACATGTATTTTCACCTGTAGCGCAAAATGAAGTTTCTGGCATTTACTGCTCATACGGGCTGGAAGGTCACATATGTTCAATGTATATCCATGTGGTAGCAACAAAATCAGCCAAAAATTAACCAAAATCATGAATGATTCATGTTCAAAAATATGAATACGCAGTGATTTGGTCTTCAACCCTAATAAATCATTACTAGTCTCTTACACAATACAAAACCATCAGTTTATAATGTTGTAGAATACTGAGGATATACTATGGATCTCATAACAGAGTCTGATGGCTTGTTGCATTAAGGGTTTATAGAATACAATATTACTGCAAATGTCCCATCTTTGAAGATCGGTATCAGCTGGTAGCAACAAACTCGCAACCTTTTGTTTATAAGTCCTGTACTATACCACTATATAGGCCACACACACCCACAATCGCATTACATACAATTGGGCATTGCACCTCGCATTTTTATTTACATTGTCAGCGAAATTGTTGCACAGAATTTAGTACTTTTTATTGTACTTTCTTACCTGACACCATTGATGGTCATCATAGCAACACTGATGTGACGCCACATTGGTGACATTACCATGTATTCCATCGGCAGGAATCACAATGCCTGTAGTAAGGTCGTATGTGAGAACAGCGCCTTCTACCACTAACAGCAAGTTGGATGCAGCAAATGCTACTGATGATACCTCTGCTAATGAAGTGCTCTGAAATTTACCATTTTGAAAATAAGCCAAAGAAGAAATTAGAGAATCAAAAGTGATGAACACTATATAGTTTCAATTAGGCAAGTTATGTTTTGTAACTACACAAGAATTATTAACCATTCGTAAACATGTATTGGTTAAGGTAGCAACTTCTCCATCCATCCTTTAACAATCTTGAAAGGAATGATATAAACAAATTCAGTTAGTCCAAGGATAAACCAACTACTGAGTTGGGATTGCCATTATCAACATGATCAAAGAAAAACTTGAAAAAGATTCATCAGGATTGTTCATAGTTCAAATTATTGATATAGTTCTCAAATACAATATTTGGATTTGGATTTGAGAACTATATCAATAATATGATCAAAGAAAGTAGGGCATCGTATTCATTGCATTAGCGAACATGAAGTTCAGCTAGATAGCAATTACCTCTTCACCTCTCCTATTAAACAATATTGATAGGGATTATACAGGTTAAACATTTCAATCAGTCCAAGTTTCTACTCATAGTCATGTCATGAATCAACCATCAAGAGAGTGTCTCTATTACTAAACTACCAAACCATTTGAGAACATAGAGAATATATGAAGTTGACACCCTGAGCTTTTACAGCAATACATCTACAATGCCTCATGTGGCTATTTTGCCTAAATTCAAGGCACTTGGTATCTGTGGTATTACATGGACCAGATATATGTATACACATACAAGCTGAAGCATCTGCATGGCCACATTTTCTTTTTTTTTTTTGCATGTGATGTAGGCTCTATGTCATGTACGTATACGCTTGTTACATGTATTTTACAATGTATTCATCATATGTGACTGTCCATCCCAAACCAGCAGTAAATGCCACCTTAATTTGTCATTTTCACTTTTTTAATTATTTGCAAAGACCATGCTTAAACGATTAAAATGACACTGTAATGAACTTCACACAATTTCCTGAAGTCAAGTTATGGACCGTCAAAGGTTGTCAGGGAGTAAAACGTTTAACTGAGATAAACGTGTTCAAAGATCATAAGCCCTATATTTTCTGTTGATTATCTTAAACATATGCAGATTTATTTCCCATTTCCTTAAAATGAAACTTTGCTGGTATTTTGTAGTAAGCACAAGGATTGTGAATCTGTCAAAAATCAATTTCGGCAAATTACGACCTTGACATGAATTTTCACCTGTAGCGCAAATGAAGTTTGTGGCATTTACTGCTCGTACAGGTTGGACGGACACATATTAATTTTTACTACCAGAATGATGAACTGCAATAACCCAAGCCTCCTTTTCAATTTCCTAATTTACCAAATTTTCCTTCCTTTGGTTAGACCCTTGATCCCACACATTCTATAACTTACTTTGACAGCAGTTTTGGGTACCATGATTACAGTATATTTGCCTTCCGTTTCCTCCCTGGAGTGCAGAAATACCACTTCACTGTAGGAGAATCAAGACCATTATTGGTTCAGTAGAACACTTTTGAAATATATTATAGTGGCATAACCGCAAAAATCTTTGGTGAGTCAAAGTCATTTTTTCACAATTTTCCATGGATCATCAAGGATTTTTCCCAGTAGAATTTACATTTTGTAGACCTAAAACACAAATGAACTTGGAACATTTTAAAATAAACAATTGAAATCTTATAGGTTAATAAATGCGCATTCCATGTCGAAAGTGAAATGAGACAAAATCAATGCACACATAGTCAATACTGATGCCTCCAATACCTGTCTCGTGCATTGGACAGCAATCAAAAATGACCGCAAGTGCAATGATTTTGTCTCATTCTACAAGCCAAAAGGAATGCAAATATATTAATCTAATTCATACATGACAGAAAAATAATACTGTATCCTTTGTGAAAAGAAATTTAAAGGCCTTTATGTGAAAGTCCAAAACTTCTCTAAACTAAATATTTTGTCACCCGACAAAAACAATGAAAAATTCATATGCACTAAACGCACGCCACGCAAACCGGAACATAACAAGCACAGTACATTTTTAAGTTTCACCGCACTCTGCATACTTTAAAGTGTTCTTGTGTGATGGTATTTGATTACTTATATTTGTGTATGTATGATGGTATCGGGAGGGGACAGGAAATCGGGAAAAATTCACTTATATATCTTCTCATCATGTAAAATTTCATTTCACATCAGTTAATTTGTTAAGGGGGAAGTCATTTCTGGTCTTATTGGCCTTTCGACTTTCTCCTTCGTAATCAACTTAGACTGTAAGTAAATAAGATAATTTATAAAGTATGTGAGTATCATGTATATAATTGATTACGAAAATAAACTTGAACTTGAACTTGAACAAGTTTGAACTATATTCTTGCTTTCTGATTGGCTATGTGATACGCGGAGTGTATGAATTTAAAATACCCAATCACTGAACTTACCTTTGAATAAAAATAGATGACCTTTGGCAGTTCTCGCTCCACAGTAGTGGTTGCTCATTGGTGTATTTCAATGGAACTTTGTCCTCAGGAATGAGGTAGTCTTCCAGTGTCCATTTATGAATAAATGCTCCTTCATTAGCTGAACTGAATATAGAGTTTGAAATATCTATAATTATTAAAAACATATTGATCAAGTTAAAAGTATCAAATTAAAATACATCATCTGATATCATCAAGTCGCCAACTTGGCGAAGTACAGTTAAACTGAGCATGCCGACTCAACAGAAAAGATCACCTGAGATATCAGCTATAAGTTTTCAGCTACTAAGAATCCTTGACGATAGGCCTATGTGACAAATCTAAAACGGTTCTCCCAAATTTATCACATATTTTAGAAAAAATAAGATATTGCTTCATACCATTTTCCAGTGGCTTGCCCAGTATTTTTTGAGATGTACGTGGGGCACAACCATCACTTTCCCCCGAATGACATACGACTAAAAAGAACAAAGGTACACCGAAAATGTTTTGACGTAGCTTTTGAAAAGTGATCAGGGACCACTTAAAAACTCAACCGGCGGTTCTGGCCGGTTGCTTTTGTTCTGAACAATGGTAACCGTCAGCCGCCGGTAGGGTTTTGAAGGGACCCATAAGCAAAAAAAGTCTTCACAAGTGCACAGCAAGTTTATCAACGATTTTCTTAACTATATTTCTTCTCTTTTCTTTTGATTTTTTTCTCTCCTCTTTCTTTTTTTATCTTTTTTAGTGTAAAAAGCCCCAAATGGGCCTTTTCCCCCAACCGACTCACCAAACTTGAGTTTTTCTTCATCTGCAAGCAAAGTTAATCCCATGCACACACGTGTCACAGTTGCTGATGCACGAATCGCATGCACGGCGCGCTGCGCTGCGTTTCCTGCAGTTTTGCAGTGTTCAGATATATGCATGTCAATGCTTGTACGTAGGCCTATCAATTCATGATGTGAAAATTAAGGCCTGCAATCTATTTGGTGTTCACTCACTGTTGATCAAAGTATAGACTATATAGTAAACATTGCGGTTGTAGTTGACCACAGATTTCAAATATTGAGCTGTCGTGATAAGTACTAAAGTCGGTATCACAATTCTACTACTACGCTTATTCAAAGCCTTTTCAGCATCTAGATGGTCCTAGTCTAGAGCTCTCTAGATGATATACTTTTGAAGGTATAGTGACTATGCACTCTGGTCCTAGAGTAGATGACGCATTTTGACAAACGGTCACGGTTGCCGGGGAAGGTTTCCCTACTTTTATCTCGAACGTAGCCTAGCTCGTGACATTCTTATTCATCTGACAGTCAAGTAGGTCACGGTTGCCGGGGAAGGTTTCCCTACTTTTATCTCGAACGTAGCCTAGCTCGTGACATTCTTATTCATCTGACAGTCAAGTGTGTCAGGAACACTTCAGATGGGACCGACAGCTTCACTTGCCCTCCGAAGCACGAAGCAAGTACAAAGTTTCTTCCTTAAGGAAACAAGGAGATGTACCGAGAGCCGAGACCAGGACTCGACCCACGTCAGAATGCATTTGATTATGAGTCCAACGCTCTAACCACTCGGTCCCCTCTTCACACTATGGAAAAAAACATCCAGAGTACAGGACCAATTGTTTACACATGCGATCGGTGCCCTGCAATTGGTGGTCACATGACTGATTTTGTTCGAGGAATTTTGGCAGAGACTTTAGGGCTAGGCCTGCATGAGCTCGACACATTTAGGCCTATGCTATAAGCCTATATGTGTCATTTGCATACATTTTACTGGATTGTCTCAGTCTCAGACTCAGCAAGAAAACTTGAATTTATTTCAAGTCAAAAATGTATCATAATTACGACCATCAATATTGGCTTGTTGTGCTTACCGCAGCATTCTCCAGACCTGGTGCGACAAGGTCAAAGACAAGCTAGGTCGATCAAATTGCACATTTAGATAATCTATTTGAATACTGGTATAGCCCTAGCCTAGTGATGCTTGCCCCACTGTGTGTGTGTTTTTACGATTTTTTTACTATACCGCACACAGTGGGGCTTTATTAGTGGTCCAAAAGTGGTAGAGCCTGGTAGCACCGTAACTCAATTAGAGCGCTCATGAAATCATAAGCGCTCCTATATTTTTTTACTAAAATCATAAAACCATATTTTAATAACACGAGAATGCACTTACAAATCTTCTCATTCACCTCAACATATTCAAATGGCCATTTGGTGACAAATTCCTGTAGAAATTTTGATTTTAAATTAGCCTTCCAAGTGCATTGAATACCGTAGAAATTGTCATTTTATTTTACGTAAAATATCATCCCCCCCGTTACGAAGTTCATTCATGACGTACATCGGGCATTAGCATTAGTGCGAACGGAGACATTAGAATGACGAGGCTGAAATTCGTGAAAATGAAACTCCTGATTTTGGAATATAAATAAAGCCAAACTTTAGGTCGGATGTAGTAAAGCCTTACAAGTAAAAAAACCTGACCATAAAGTTGGGTGAGCACAACTAGCCCTAGCCTAGGTAGCTAGGCCTAGCCTAGGCCTACAAAATAATATGCATGAAGCTGAATTCATACTCAAAACGCAATGCGTTGCGTTTCCGATAATTTTCACCGCAAACGGCACCGCAAATGAATTCACACTCAAAACGCAAACGGACTGCGGCAGCCGATCACATGAAAACGCAATGCCAATGGAAAGTTGAGCTTTGCTCAACTCGGTTTGCGGTGACGCAAGTGGTGTTGCGTTTTGGTATCGATTGATCGGAACTCCTCAAATCTGTTACTGCACATGCTCGGTGCGTCGTGCGTTTGCGTTTGCGTCGAGTCTGAATTCAGCTTTACAGGCACATGTATACACAATAAGGATCAGACATAGTCGTCTATCAGAGAAATCCAGGAGCAATCCATGATTCCGATGTGATTAAACCAGCTTAAACCTGGCATCTCTTCTCTAATTCAAAAGAACGTTGACTGCTACTGAGAGTAAGCTTAAACGTAAAAAACAACATAACAGAGTCTCTCATAGACGTAGGCCTAACTTAAACTGTAAAATTGTTTTAAAAGACAATTATAACTTACACCTTTATTTCCTCAACGACTAAAGAAAGTACAAAAATCGTCCATAATAAGTTCATGATGAAATGGGACTGCAAAAGAACAATTTTGGTACGGCAATTTTGGCCACTACCGTGCAGTCTCTGGATCGACAATGTATAGACTATGACACGCCACATTGGACAAAAAAAACCTTACTTGTTCCAGACTTATGGCATGCCACATCAGGTCAAAAATAGATGGTTGAAAGGATGGGTAGCGGAACTGGGCCAGAACCACGGGCGGAGCGCAACACATTTAGTTGAATTACTTGTTCCAGACTTATGGCACGCCACATCAGGTCAAAAATAGATGGTTGAAAGGAGGGGTAGCGGAACTGGGCCAGAACCACGGGCGGAGCGCAACACATTTAGTTGAAATTGTATGATACAAATCAAATTCAAAACTCTGATAATTTCATCAATAGGCCTATTGGAAATTTGATTGTAACTTCAATAATGTGCACTGCATTTACTTTTGGGGGAGGTCTACAAAAAAATTTGTACGTGTATGCCTGCCAGACTTTGAAAAAATGACCATCCCAACACCTTTGGCTCAAAACCCACCCATCAATATACCAATTTTGATGGAAAAGCCTGATCGCTATACCTGGTTGCTATACCAAATCTTTGAAGGCAGGCACTTTTATACCATGTCAATGTTAGTAACCTCCCCCCTTCGGGCATAAAATACAAATATCACTCAATTTGAGCCATTTGTGTTTAGATTTTATTCACTTTTTTTTAATTTCACAACAGTTTCCATACCTTTAAAACATTTGCTTAAGTTTTAATTCTAAGTGGAATCTAGTAGGCCTACCCCTTGACTTTGATTTTTTTTTAAAGTTTGTTTGGGTAGGTTTTAATGCCCTCCAAACAATTTGGCTTTAAGATACTTACTTTTTCATAGCAACAGAAGGAAGAACCTGTTCAACCGTAATTGGCAAATATTGTATTGTTGTTTGATTTAATTCGTGAACGCGTGTTTATAGACCTTTTCAAACCAATCTTTTCCGAAGATACCCGAAAGCTTGAACAAATTTCGACCGTTTCCGGAAAATAAAAAGTACCTCTGTGCCTCATGTTTTGACAAAGTTCAACACTTCGACAGTATGTTTCCGAAAATGACGAACGTTGCCGTTTTTATCATGCATTTTTGCGGTACTATTTCTGTTTATTTCATTGTCGTCTGCCGACTGAAACTGCTCTGGCACGTGACCATGTTTTCCGAAGTTTTCTGACGCTATTTGAAAAGGTCTATATATAGCAAGTACGCAGTGATCCCTGACGCGAGCGTATATTTTCAAGGTTGTTTTGTTCGCGTGTACGCACAAGGCTCTGAGTACACGTTCACGAATTAAATCCAACAAATAATAGGCTACTGCTTTCTCTCATCGTGCTTAACACTTAAGTGGGGGGAAGGGGGTTCCTATAGGGGGCCTACCAAAGGTTTTCGTGCGTAGCCCCATGTAATTGTCAAACTTAACGCAGCGGGTCCCTCAGTGGCAAAATAATTCAAATCGATCCAGTCGTTTTCATGTTTATTAGTATAAAGTGATCAGGGCCGTACGAAGGTATGTAAGCCAAGGGGGGCAAACACATTTACCGTCCCGAAATTCATGTTTCGTCCCAATGTATGTACCGTTAATTTGTTTGTAATGCGTGCGGAGCGCGAAAATCGATATAAAACCTTTATATTTGTGCTAAAATTGGCTTATTTTGACTAAAAATTTGCGGGACAGTAAATATCGGGACGGTAAAAGTATTAAACTATCGTCCCAATATTTTAATTTTTGTCCCGCCAGCGTACGTCCCGATCTTTCGAGCCAGGGGGGAGTGCCCCCCCCCCCGCTTCGTATGGCACTGAAAGTGATTTTTCGAGAGCGCTGTTCAAATTTGTTTTGCCCATAAAATCGAAACTAGGTTGGGGCGTGAACCCCACTCGTAGCAAAGGAATGTAAAGCTTACTTATTGTAAACTTGGTTGCATCTGCTCTTTTCAGAGTTGTCTGTATAGAGAAAAACTAGTCATTTAGTCTTCATTTTTCACCTTAAAATAGCTGTCATTTCAAAACTACAAATGCGATAAAGCTGTAGTCAACAGTTTTGGAAAGCTGTTTCTTTCTTCTTCCTAGTAATGGATAGTTTTATTTTTTCTGAGTTGTACTTTCCAGGCGAATTTTACTTTTATGAACCTTCCTCTCTACACAAAATATACAAAAATGCCAATTTTTGGTTGGCCAAATTTTGAACAAAAAAGGCTCCGTATGACTTCCCAGAGGATGAAATAGATCCCTAGTATGCAAATTTATATTGACTACACCTCACTTAACTCTTACATAAAATTTGTTTTCATATTGATCATTTAGTTTCTGGGCAAATTTTACAATTATATCAGTGAAATTTAGTGTTTTTATCTGCCAAAATCCAAGATGGCTGCCAATTAAATATGCAAATTAGGTATATTTGTGCATTTTTGCTCTGTTTATCTTTCATTTTGATATTGGGCATCATAAAGCCGAAATTTAAATGCACTATTACACTTTTAGTTCAAATATGATTTTTAGTACTGTCCTTGTCACCTAAATGCAACAATTAACCCAAAACTTTACAATATGTCGATGCACTATTTTAACATAATTGAAATTACACGTGCAACAAAGCAGAAGGTTTTGACAATCAAATATAGCAGTAACGAGGCATATCCACCGTCGTCTGATCGAAACCGAAGAACTTTTTTCTGATTTTATTATGGTAATGTAATTTTACTTGCAATGTGCAAATTTGAGCAAAAGTTCATGCGAAAATTCCTTCGGAAACACGTTTTTTGAAAGTTTGGCGGGAACATTTTTGACGCGACACAAAATATGTTTTTTCGGCCGCCATTTTGAAACGGTTCATCCGATTTTCAAATTTTTTTTCTGTATTTTGGCTCGCCCGAGTGACATTCACTATAACCCTGCCAAGAAAATTTCTCTCCAACAGGAAGCGACATTCGCTTAACAAATTTCATGACATTCACTACACTTCAGATTGAATTGGAGCGAAGATCGCTCCAAGAATATTTTGGTTTGTTTATTTAATAATCATACCACTACAACATGCTCGAGTGACATTCGCTTTCATTGATGGAAACGATGTTCGCTCAATGAGAGCTACATTCGCTCTCTGTTTAAGCGAATATCAAGAGCGAATGTCACTTGGCCAAGCGAATGTCTTTGGACGCCAAGCCTTATCATTGACCAGACATTCATCGTAATATTCATACCGGAAGGGCGTTTTTTCAAAGGGGGGGGGGGTCCCTAGGAGGGGTTTCAAGGGGGGGTCCTGGGAACCCCTCCTTGGGACATCAACGGGTGGGAAATACACCTTGGTCACTTAAGTGTTAAGGGGCGTGAAAACTTTCTCTGGAGCAGATGAGCGTAAATTTTCCATATTCTGCCACACTGCAGGTTAGGCCTATAATATGCCACTGATCAACAGCAACCCTAAAACTGTGGTCAAACCATAGATATAGGTCAAACTTATCATTACGACAGCCTTTTGACTAGCTGTCTGATCTATGAATTTGCAAATGGTGTACTGGCAATTTTAACCAGTTTGTTGTTAAAACTTGTAAGGGTCTTGGGACCAAGTTTTGCAAACAGCAACAGATGTTGTTGTTTGTGTAAAATGGTCAATTAATCAACATTTATATAGCCGTATGTAGTCATTTTTATATCCAGGACTATATCTCAAGCTTAAACCTGGGACTAATAATACTAAAAGGGACTGGAATCGTGAGTGAATTATAGAATTTTTCCACCCTTGGACTGCCACGCTATTGTTATGAAAATTAAAGCGATCGAGCAAGTTGACATTTCATTTCCTTGTTTACCACAGAGAAACAGAGATGGGACTGAGTTCAAATCATGGTCCCAATTAGCGTAACGTGTAGCATAATATGTGGACAAAAATGAGGACGCACAATGAAGAATGCTGTACACCAGTTTACACCCCAAAGAAAATATTCTTAAAGTTTTAACTCTTAGAGCGCCGGTGGCAAAAAAATTTCCCCAGATGACACATTTTTTGGAGATTTACTATTTGCATACATGATCTACTTGCAGAATTTTATTGCTTGCAGAAGGTTTATTTTTGAGAAGCAATAACAATTTTGAAAAATATGGACGTTTTTGTAATTGGCCATGCATTTAAACATGACGTTTCACAAAATGTTGTATGAGGCATCTATTTATTTATGCAATTTGTACCATTTGGCGCTTAAGGTGTTAACCACACTAGTACAATGCTTAATTATCATAGATTGTACTCCAAGAAGAATATCTTCAAGTAATATATGTGACCAGTTTGACCAAAAATGGCGACGATTAAATGCGCTGTAGCACCGCATAGGTGAAATGCTAAGCAAAGCCGTATCAGACGTCCAGAACGATCAATACCCAGACAACAAAAGGATTCACTTAAGATTCCAGTCCCTTTTAGTATTAATAACGCCTAGATATACTTTGTCATTTTTGTAGTCATTTTCATTCAGAATTTTTCTCATGGTGTTACATTTTCACCACTATGTTAAATTTTCATTCGGAATGAACATTTTCATTTTGATTTTTTCTCATGGTGTAAATTTTTGTCATGGAGTAAAATATTTCACCATTTGTGACCGTCCAGCTCAAAACAGCAGTAAATGCCAGCTCTTGTCAGATTCACTTTTTTAAATATTTGCAATGACCATGCTTTAAGGATTAAAATGACACATTAATGAAATTCGTACGATTTCCAGAAGTCAAGTTATGGTCCGTCAAAGGTTGTCAGAGAGTTAAACGTATAACTGAGAATCAGAGATAAACGCGTTCAAAGATCAGTAAGCCCTATATTTTCTGTTGATCGTCTTAAGAATATGCAGATTTATTCCACATTTCCTATCATTTTTTTGAAGTGAAACTTTGCTGGTATTTTGTAGTAAGCACTAA
>JXSR01S024751.1:17578-40427 GCA_000969725.1 Ophiothrix spiculata
TGTTTACATTTTTTGACCCATTTTTGGCATTTTTTTAAAAAAATCAAAAAATTGAGAAAACCGTTCCTAGACATTTGTTTCTAGATTCCAAAAAGCAAAAAAGTTCAACATTTCACAAATGCAAAAATTAGTTAGGCTTTCCAGAAATTTTGGGGCAAAAAATAAGGTTTTTGGCATTTTTTGCCAAAATTGACCTTTTTGGTCACAAACTGATATCATCATCATGTACAGGGTAAAATTCCGCTTCTAAAAATGTATACTTTTATATAGTTTATACAATTAGTTTGAGAGTTAGAGTACAACAACCATTTATGCCATTTGAAGGTCTACCCCAGCCTTAAAGGGCTTTTGGTAGCCAATTAAATAGACATTAAACATTTTGTGATTTCTAATTTCACTATATTTTTATTTTCTTTATGATATCGCTAGGAATAGTGTATATTTTTTTCTGTTACAGCCTGTATATGTTTATAGCGTTGCTGTTACAAGGAAATCTAAATTAACATTTGTGCCACAATCTGGCAATATCTACATTTTCAGATGATAATGGGTAACATTTTAACGACATTTGTTCAAAACGCGTTAAATTGTATGTAGTTCAAATCATCCGACCTGATTCAAAACTCGCCAGTTTATGGTCAATAGTCAAGGTACGTATTAAATGATAATTTAAACATGACCGTCAAATTCTGCGTAAAAATTATTTGTACCATAAAGAAAGTTAAATTACTGTTGTTGTTTCCAACATTAGAAGTCTGATTTATCATTTGTAATACCATCCGGCAACATCTGAACAAGATTGCATGATCCAAACCGGGGGGGGGGTACTTACATTGACAAGGTATACGTATATATGTGCCTTCCTTTTGCTGTTGGGATGGGTTTTTCAGACTTTAGTATAGCGATCGGGTGGTTTTCATCTCAGATGAAACACCCAATTTCCATAAATTGGATGCTTTTGGGGAAAATTTGCAAAAAAGCACCTAATTTGAGTAAAATTGTGTGCTTTTCAATTAAAATTGCTTTTTTAATGGGTGGGTTTTTGAGCCAAAAATAGATATAGAGATGGTCAGTTTTTCATAGTCAGGCAGGCACATACTCGTACCCCCCGGATCCAAACTGCTCAAATTTATGAGATTTAAAAAGGCGTCATTTTTTTTTTGAAGAAAACTGTTGATGCAATTTCAAGTTCGCTTATGTATGCCAAAATTTGCTAGTTTGCTTAAATATCGCAGCGAACATGACATTCCAGCATCTCGTTGGTAAAAGAACCGTAAGCCTTAAATGTGACCGTCCATCCCAAACCAGCCGTAAATGCACTCCCTTGTCATTTGCACTTTTTTAAATATTTGCCAAGAGTGTTATAAGGATTAAAAACCTCAATGAACTTCACTCGATTTCCAGAAGTCAAGTTATGGTCCGTCAAAGGTTGTCAGGATGTAAAACGCATATAAATGAAATAAACGCGTTCAAAAATCAGTAAGCTCTATATTTTCTGTTGATTGTCTTCAAAATAAACATATGTTCGATCAATTTATTGAAATGAGATTTTGCAGGTGTTTTGAAGTAGGCAAAGGATTGTGAATCTGTCCAAAAATCTATTTCGTCAAATTACGAACTTGATTGTGTATTTCCGCCTGTAGTGCAAAATGAAGTTTGCTGCCGTCATTTAGGGCTTGTTGGTCCTTCTTCCCCTAATTGGACTTAAAGGATATTCTGCAGAAATTATCTTTGGCTTCACCAATAAAATTTGCATGATTTGGGCAAAATTTGCATATTCAGTGTTTCAATTGACATTGATCTGCACATTGGCATAATTTGTTTTCGATTATCTTGACAATGCAATGACCTATGAAGCTGAAATTTGGAATATAGGCTACTTAGAATCAGTGTTTGCATAAAGTGCCAGATGTAAATAAGAAAAAAACATTTGTACTTTATTGATCCCAAACCCAAGACACCTCTGGATTCACCAGTGCATGCCTCAAAGATTTGACCGGGAATGTGCCATGTGTCTAATCAGTCTAAACCACCATGTCCATGTTCTATCTGACCTTATATTTACGTATATAATAATATAGCTATAATACAAACAACACGGTGTCAGTTTTTGTTTTGATAAACGAAACCGTGAATTTCGGGTGAGTAAACGTTACCGGAGCAATCATTGTAGAACTTGTAGATGATGTAGCCTACTTCGTATATTTTGTAGAGCTCATATTTGGACTCCACATAAATATTCATATCATTGACTAAAACAACTAAATGTTGTGACATGGAACATGAGTAAGCTTACTTACACATGTACTCTCCACAATAATAAGTGCAGTGAAAACGACTTCAAAACTGGTAAAGGTGACAACGATGTTCATCTTTTCTGGATAAATGTCAGAAGATATCATGTCCATAGAGTTCTGTACTTCTTTAAAGAGCATGAAACACAAAGTATAAGGTTGTATACGGTATAACATTTTTGAGTTATTGTTTGTCAGTAAGATACATACAGATACAAGGAAACATATTAGCATAGTCAAATATATTAGGGGATTGGAAATGTCATAAACGTTACAAAAATATTACATGATCATTACATTGAATTTTGATATGCTTGAGTGTTCTTTTAGCTACAAATCTTTAAGAAACCCAAATCTCACTCAAATTCAAGGGCAAGAACATTTAACTTTTTGGTAACGTTTGTGACATTTGCCATAGAATTTATACCCAAACAAATGTATTCTGACTTGAGAATTGTTGGTCCAAAGTAAGGGCCTGAACTAACAATTTACTTCACGTTTTGATGTTCTTCCATTGTTCTTTCATTTTCTTGCAGTCAATTTTACTCAGGAACAAACAATGGGTGGATTCACAGATTTGTCGACAGAAGACTCAACGACATTAGTAGTGTCATCATTAGGAGACTCCACTATGTCTAGTGCAGAGTCACCGACAGAACACAGAACTAGTGATATGACCTCTGACACTCTATCGACATCACAATCAGAAACAACGACATCTAAGATGCTGACTACCAACTCGATATTGTCAACAGCACGATTAAAAACATCGACTGAAGCGGATACGAAATTATCTACTGTCGAAACAGATAGAACTACTATGGAGTTTTCGACAGAATCGACAGAAAACTTAATGTCGACAAAGTCGACAGAAAACTTACTGTCAACTAAGTCGACAGAAAATCCAACGTCGACATCATCGTCGACTGAGGATAATATTTATTTATTTAGAACTACAAGTAAACAATCTACAGAGGAATCTACTAATTCACAAACATCTCAAAGTATAACAAATTTTACAACCAAAGTGCAATCAACAGAAACAAGAACAGAAGCCAAAAACAGTACGACACTGGCAGCCACAACACATGATACCATGGCAACATCAGAAGTCTCCATGGCAACAACAAAAGTTACTGATACTTCGACACAGGCAGCAACAACACAAGACTCAACGAATGAGGTAAGTGATATTGACATGTGCTGGTTTCATCAGCAATTTGCTCAGTATTATTATATTGTTATTGTTTGGTACTGTTATTGTTGACATTGCGTAAAGTATATATATGCTGTAAAGAAACTATTGTGAAATTATCTGAATAGACGAACATTTGATGTCGACAATTCAAGTTCAGATGTTTCTCAGCCTCTCAGGCCCGTAGCCAGACTCCCCCCCCCCCCTCCTCCCCGTTTTCAGTCAAAGCCCCAAAAAAGTCCACAAAAAGTTCCTTAATGTCCACCAAAAAACACATATAAAGCACCAAAACATGTAAATGTAGGCCATTTCTTAATAAAATATTACACAAAATGCTTGGAAAACTCCTTTTTTTGCTTGTCACTTTGTCAAAATCAATAGAATTAGTTTAGGGTCAACCAAAACGAAAATGTTTCCTCCAAAAGGTCCACCTTTTGAAAATTCGCCCACCCTCGTTGAAAAAATCCTGGCTACGGGCCTGGGGCCGTATTCATAAAACTCCCTTACATGCTTACACTTAAGTGTAATTTGTATTGCAGTGCGTTATTTTCATTCTTTTTTCTGTAATTTTAAGGGCAAAAATGCTAACTATAATTTGTAAAAAATATTTCCCAGTATTAAACCTACTCTTTTTAGTCACAAAAAAACCCGCGGGAAATATATGCTAGAGAATGCCCATGTGATTTAAGGGCAACTCTTAAGGGTACTTCAAAGTTGCCCTTAAAATCATTAGAGTTAAGGGATTCCCTTAAATATTTGTTCATTTAAGTGTAACTCTTAGAGTGTGTCTTGAAATTTAGCAGATTTAAGGGAAATTCTTAAAAAAAAGTTGCACTTAATTGTGCTTTATGGATACAGCCCCTGGTATTTCTGAATCGCTTGCTGTAGTAGTTTTACTGATGTAATGTTCTGAGAAAATTTTATATGTTTTTCCATGTTCGTGTTATACATAAGAGATGTAATGAGACCTATAACAATTGCCTATTAAACTTGATATATCGATGAATATATACTTTCAAGCAAATCTCTCTTTTGACATTATTGGAGCTAAAATCTTGAGAATTCCCATACTTTTTGCAGCCAATTTTATCTACTTTCTGCTCAAAAGCACATTCAATCTTCAAAAATCTGCTTAATAGTTTACAATAGAGGGCAGTTTTGGTTTCAAAGGAATTTTTACCAAAGTGGTTTCATCGTCTTCACCGACAACGGGGATCGGTGGGGACAAACAAGTCTTCCCATCCCCGTGACTTTTTTCCACCTGTATTCAGCACTATTCATTTTCTGAACTAGTGTACAATAATTTCTTTTACCTCGCGAACATTAGGTTACGACAGTGTCTATAGCAACCAGTCCCAATCCAACATCAGTGTATTCTCCAGTGCCAAAAGACCAACCTAAACCGACATCTCTTCACTCAACAACGGAAAGGAGTTTAGTGAACCAAATGTTATCTACCCAATCACCTTCTACTGGTGATACTACAAAAATTACCACACAATTGCAAACATATATTTCACACACACCAAAAACAACAACACAACTTAATACTGAAACTACTACAACCTACATTAGCGAAACAGCAACGACAGATAGTAAAACCTTAAAGTTCCAATCAGCTTCATCACCAACAGCCGCCAATGGAATGTCATCTGTTTTATCAACTACTGAATCAAGAACTTATGAGAATGAAACACCTGAAATAGATAGAACTCACACACGTACATTCTTAGGTACGACAAACTTTGGTAAAACAGCCAAATCAATATCATCGACCGAAAACACTGCCACGGACAGTACTACAGGATCTGTACAATTAACTTCAGATAAAAACAGTCAGAAAGAAATATTAAATGTAAATCATTTTACATCAGACAGATCAACGACAACAGAGGCATTGTCCACAATGAAAGGTCTAACAAGTTTTAGATCAACCGATTCTGCTAGTAGAGGTGCCGACGTGTTAACATCTGTAAAAGCGCAATATACTGAAGATGCAACGACCGATTTATCGACAGTTACAAGATCCTCTATACCAAACGGTAGGACTACAGTAGAAGGCACAACACTTGGAGCTTCATCTGCTACGACGACGACATTAACACCAACTGTAACGTCAATCCAGCATTATACCACTGAAGTGACAATAACAGCTGGTACAGAAAAAGATACAAGTACATTAGGTGGAACAGAAACCACATCACCAACAGTTGTTAAAACTGTAGGTAAAACTTCATTGTTTGAAACTACAAACGCAGCTTCATCATCAAGACCATTATCCACAACAATTGCCAGTGCAAATACCAAGGAGTCGACGACTGACTTGAGATCATCAGATCTAACAACAGCAAAAGCAGCAGCTTATTTTTCAAGTGAACAGTCAACGCCACTTCTTGGTACAACAGAAGGTAAAACCTCAGCTCCGGAAACGTCACCTTTATTTTCGACTGCTGATCCCTCGTCACCAACATCATTCGGTGCAACAACACAAGAATCCACCACTGAAGGGGCAACAAGACCCCATGATACAAGTACAATTGTTTCGACAAAAAGCATAGCAACACCTGATGTCACAACAAGTGGTAGGACTACGGTTGCAGGAACAATACCTGAAGCTTTATCTGCTACGACGTCATCTGCACTAGCTCTTGGTGCACCAACCAAAGAATCTACCACTGAAGTGGCAAACACGGCTGCTACAACTGAAAATACAAGGACATTGGTTTCCACGGAACAAACAGCATCAATTGTTGTTGCAACAACACAACAATCCACCACTGAAGTGACAACAACAGCCAAAGATACAAGTACAAGTACAACTGTTTCGATGGAAAGCATAGCAACAACTAATGTTACAACAAGTGGTAGGACTACGGTTGCAGGAACAACACCTGAAGCTTTATCTGCTACGACGTCATCTGCACTAGCTCTTGGTGCACCAACCAAAGACTCTACCACTGAAGTGGCAAAAACGGCTGCTACAACTGAAAATACAAGGACATTGGTATCCACGGAACAAACAGCATCAACTGTTGTTGCAACAACACAACAATTCACCACTGAAGTTACAACAACAGCCAAAGATAAAAGTACAACTGTTTCGTCGGAAAGCATAGCAACAACTGATGTTACAACAAGTGGCAGGACTACAGTAGGAAGCACAACACATGAAATTTCATCTTCTACAACGTCATCTACTCCAAATGTTGGTGCAACAACCAAAGAATCTACCACTGAAATGGCAAAAACAGCTGCTACAAATGCAGATATAAGCACATTGGTTTCCACAGAAATTATTGGTGCTACAACAACGTCATTACATAGAATTACACATGGAGCCTTTTCTTCTACAGCACTTGATAGAGCGACCAACGAAGAATTGGCAACTAAATCAGCCACGACAAGATCAGAAACAACTTCATTTGTTTCAACCGAACAAACCACGTCAAGTCTTGATGCAACGGAAGGTACAACTTCAACTCCAGGAGCATCATCTGTAGTTTCATCTGCTGGCCCTTCAACAGCAACAACTGTTGTTGCAACTACACAAGATTCCACCACAGAAAGGGCAACAACAGCCAAAGATACAAGTACAATTGTTTCGACAGAAAGCATAGCAGCTACTGATGTTACCACAAATGGTAGGACTATAGTAGAAAGCACAACACCTGAAGTTTCATCTTCTACAACGTCATCTTCTCCAACTGTAGGTGCAACAACCAAAAAATCTACCACTGAAGTTGTTGCAACAGAAGGTAGAACTTCTTCTGTCGGAACAACACATGTAGCGTCTTCTGCTTTGCCATCATCAACAGATATTTCTAGTACAAGTACCAAAGAATCCACAACAAAATTGGGCACAATAGATATTGCAACAGCAGAAACTACCTCATTTGTTTCAACTAAACAGACAACGTCAAAAAGTCTTGATGCAACGGAAGGTACAATTTCAACTCCAGGAGCACCATCTGTAGCTTCAGCTGCTGTCCCTATAACAGCAACAACTGTTGGTGCAACAAGACAAGAATCAACCACTGAAGAAGGAACAACAACCGAAGATACAAGTACAATTATTTGGACGGAAAGAATAGCTAGAACTGATGTTACAACAAGTGGTAGGAATATCGTTACAGACACAAAATCTGGACCATCATCTGCTACGACGTCATCTGCAACATCTGTTTCTGCAACGATCAAAAACTCTACCGATGAATTGGCAACAACGGATGTTTTAGCGGAAGATACAACTACAATGGGTTCGATAAAAACCATATCATCGACTGATGTTGCAACAGAAGATAAAACTTCCTATCGTAGAACTACACTTCCTGAGCAATCGTCAACAACCCCTTCCAGTGTAACTACCAAAGAATCTATAACTGAAACAGAAACAACAGATCGTAAAACAACAGAAACAAGTTCAATTTTATCAACTGAAAAAATTGCATCAACTCTTGTTACAACTGAAACTCGAGTCTCAGATTTGGATACATCACATGTATTTTCAACTGCAAGCATTTCATCAACAGCAACTTTTGTTGCAACATCACAAGAATTAATTACTGAGGGGGAAACAACAACTAAAGATACAACTACAAGTACTATTGTTTCGACGGAAAGCGAAGCATTATCCGATGCGACAACAAATGGTAGCGCCACGTCGTCACCAGAAGCATCAACTGTTGGTATAACAACTTTTGATGCAACATCACAAGAATCTATCACTAAAGGGGGAACAACAGCCAAAGATACAAGTACAATTGCTTCGACTGAAAGCATAGCAAGAACTGAGATCACAGCAAGTGATAGGACTACAGTAGGAAGCACAACACCTAAAGCTTCATCTTCAATGACGTCATTTGCCACAATCAAGGAATCTACCACTGAAAAGGCAACATCGACTGCTATAACTGAAGATACAAGTACATTTGTTTCCAGAGAAGAGACAGCATTAACCGTTGTTTCAACTGAAGGTAGAACTTCTGTCGGAACTACACATGCAGCGTCTTCTTCATTACCATCGTCATTAGCGATTTCTAGTGCAAGTACTAAAGGATCCACAACGGAATTGAGGACTACAGATATTTCAGCAACAAAAGATACAACTATAAGTAAAATTGTTTCGATGGAAAGCAAACAATTTTCCGATGTGACAACAAATGGTAGCCCCACGACGTCATCAGGGGCACCAACTGTTAGTACATTGTCAACAACTTCTGGTGCAACACCACAAGAATTTATCACTGAAAAGGAAACAACAACCAAAGATACAACTACAAGTAAAATTGTTTCGGCGGAAAGCAAAGCATTTTCCGATGCGACAACAAATGGTGGCGCCACGACATCATCTTTAAGTACAATAACTTCTGGTGCAACATCACAAGAATTTATCACTGAAGGAGAAACAACAACCACAGATTCGACTACAAGTAGATTTGTTTCAACGGAAAGCAAAGAATTATCCGATGCGGCAACAACTGTTAACACCACGACGTCATCAGGAGCACCAACAGATAGTTCAACTTCTGTTGTAACATCACAAGAATATATCACTATCACTAAAGGGGAAACAATAACCAAAAATGCAACTGCAAATAAAGTTGTTTCAACGGAAAGCAAAGACTTATCCGATGCGGCAACAATTGGTAGCCCCACTACGTCATCAGGAGCACAAACAGTTAGTACAACGTCTGGTGCAACATCAAAAGAATCTATCACTGAAGGGGAAACAGGTACCAAAGATACTACTACAAGTAAAATTGTTTCGACGGAAAGCAAAGCATTATCCGATGTGACAACAACACCGGTGACAACAAATGGTAGCCCCACGGCGTCATCAGGAGTAACAACTGTTAGTACAGCAACTTTTGGTGCAACATCACAAGAATCTATAACTGAAGGGGAAACAACAACCAAAGATACAACTACAAGTAATCTTGTTTCGACAGAGAGCAAAGCATTATCCGATGCGACAACACATGGTAGCGCGTTGACGTCATCAGAAGCACGAACTGCAAGTACAACAACTCCTGGTGCTACATCACAAGAAATCACATTATCAGCTGTTGTTTCAACAGTAGGAAAAACTTCATCTGTTGAAAATACACATGAGGGTAGAACTTCATATCGCGAAACTACCCATTTAGCTTCTTCTACTGATCCATCGTCATCAGCCATTAGTAATACAACTACAAATGAATCCACAACTAAATCGGAAACAACAAAACGCAAAACAACAAGTACAATTGCTTCTTCAACAGAAAGCATAGAAACAACTGATGTTACAACAAGTGGCAGGACTACAGTAGGAAGCACAACACCTTTTGTAGAAGTTTCATCTTCTACAACGTCATCTACAATAACTGATGTTGATGCAACAACCCAGGAATCTTTCACTGAACTGACAGCAACAGACCCTTCTGTAGAAGATACAAGCAGATTGGTTTCCACAGAAACCACAACATCAGTAGGTAGGACTTCATCTGATGGAACTCCACATGCAGCTACTTCTACTTATCTATCGTCAACAAGCATTCCCAATGCAACAACCAAAGAATCCACAATTACATCGGAAACAACACATCTTAGAGAACCAGTATATCCAATTGTTACAACTGAGAAGACGATATCAGCTCTTGTTACAACAGAAGCTACAACCTTAGCTTTGGGAACATCACCTGTAGCCTCAACTACAAGACCTTCACAAGAAACAACCTTTACTGCACCAACAAAAGAATTAACTACTGAAGGGGCAATAACAGCCGAAGATACAAGAACAATTGTTTCAACGGAAAGCAAAGTTTTAAGTGATCTCACAACAAAACGTAGGACTACAAATGTAGTCACAACACAGGGAGATTCTTCTCCTATGACTTCGTCTTTACCAACTATAAATATGACAACAGAGGAATCTTCCATTGAAGTCTCAACCAGAGCTGCTACACAAGAACATAGAAATAGAAGTACATTATCAACGTCGGCTGCTATTGTAGAAAACACAAGCGAAGTGGTTTCTACAGAAAAAGCATCATTAACTGTTGTTACACCAGTAACTAGGACTTCATCACAAGGACCTACAAATGTAGCTACTTCTGCTGAACCATCGTCAACAGCCATTCCTAATGAAACTACAACAGAATCCACAACTAAATCGGGAACAACAGATCCTACAAAACCAGCAATGTCATTTATTTCAACTAAAAGGACGATGTCAACTCTTGGGACAACTAAACCTACAAGCGAAACTCCAAGAACACCACCTTTAACCTTAACTGCTAGCCCTTCATCAGCAACAACTTTTGGTGCAACAACACAAGAATCAGGCAGCACTAAGGGGGCATCAACAGCCAAAGATACAACTGCGTTTGATTTATCAAATGGTAGGACTACACATGGAGGAACAAAACCTGGAACTTCATCTGTTGAAGCTACACATGCAGAATCCACCAATGAAGTGACAACGTCGTCTGATATTGTCGAAAACACAAGTACATTAGGTTCTACCACATCTTCAACTGTTGTTACAACGATAAATAACATTTCATCTCCCGGAACTACACATGTAGTTTCTCCTTCTGAGCCACCATCAACAGCTATTCCTAGTACAACTTCCAAAGAATTCACAACTATATCTGGAACAAAGGATCTTACAAAATCAGCTACTTCATTAATTTCAACCAAAAAGACGATTTCAACTTTTGGTACAACAGAAGCTCCGAGAACATCATCTGTAACCTCAACTGCTGGTCGTTCATTAGCAACAACGTTTGGTGCAACGTCACAAGAATCCAGCAGTGCTAAGGGAACAGCATCAACTATTGTTACAACTGAAGGTAAAACGTCATCTCCTGAAACTACACATGCAGCTACTTCTTCTGTTCCATCGTCAACAGAAATTCCTGGTAAAACTACAAAAGAATCCACTACTAAATTGGGAACAACAGATCTTATGAAACCAGACTCTTTATTTGTTTCAACTGAAAAGATGCATTCATCTCCAGTAACAACAAAAGCTAGAACCTCAGCTTCAGAAACATCTGGACCTTTAACATCATCTGTTGACCCTTCATCAGCAACAACTTTTGTTGTGACTACACAAGAATCCATCTCTGAAGGAGGAATATCTGCCGAAGATACAGATGCAATTGTTTCGACGAAAATCATAACATCGTCTTATTTTACAACAAACGGTAGGACTACAGTTGCTGGCAAAACTCCAGGCGACCTATCTGCTACGACATCATCAGCGCCAACCGTTGATACAACAAACCAGAAAACTTCCATTGAAGTGCTAACAACAGCTGCTAAAGCAGAAGATACAAGTAGATTGGTTTCTACAGAAAGCTCTACATCAACTGTTGTTTCAACAATAGGTGGAAATTCTCCTTTTGAAGCTACACATGTAGCTTTTTCTTCTGAGTCATCGTCAACAACCGTCCCTATTGCAACTCAAAAACAATCCACAACTCAATCTGGAAGAACAGATCTTACAAAACAAGACTCATTGGTTTCAACTCTTACGGCGTCAACCTTTGTTACAACAGACACGAGATCATCAGCTTCGGGATCATCAACTAAAGCAACAATTGTTGGCCATACATCACCTACAATGTTTGGTGCAACAACACAGGAATCAAGCAGTACAAAGGGAGCCACAACAATTAAAGATACAACTGTATTTGTTTCGACTGAAAGCATATCATCGACCGATATTACATCAAATGGTAAAACTGCAATTGCAAGCGCAACACCTGAAGCGTCATCTGTCAGAACTTCACATGCAGAATCTACCAATGAAGTGACAACGTCGGCTGATAATGCAGAGGATACCAGTGCTTTGGTTTCAGTTGTCGGAACTACACATGCAAAATCTATGAATGAAGTGACAACGCCGGCTGCTATTACAGAAAATACAAGCACATCGGTTGCTACAGAAAGAGCAACCCCAACGGTTGTTACAACAGTAGGAAAAACTCCATCTCCCGGAATTACACATGTAGCTTCTTCTGATGATCCAGCGTCTACAGCCATTCCAAGTGCAACTACCACAGAATCCACAACTAAATCGGGAACAACAGATCTTACAGAACCAGCAACTTCGTTTACTTCAAATGAAAAGACAACGTCAACTCTTGTTGCAACTGAATCAACAACCAAAAATCCGAAAACCACACATTTAACCTCGACTGCTGACCCTCATTCAGCAACAACACAAGAATCCAGCAGTACTAAGGGAGCAACAACGGCCAAAGATGTAACTGCATTTGTTTCGACTGACAGCATAGCATCGACCAATATTGCAACAAATGGTAGAACTACAATTGCAAGCACAACACCTGAAGCGACATCGGTCAGAACTACACATGTAAAATCTACCAATGAAGTGACAACATCAGCTGATATTGCAGAAGATACCAGTGCTTTGGTTTCAGCTGTCGGAACTACACATGCAAAATTTACCAATGCAGTGACAACGTCGGCTCCTATTACAGAAAATACAAGCACATTGATTGCTACAGAAAGAGCAACACAAACCTTTGTTACAACAGTAGGAAAATCCTCATCTCCCGGAATTACACATGTAGCTTCTTCTGATGATCCAGCGTCAACAGCCATTCAAAGTGCAACTACTACAGAATCTACAACTAAATCGAGAATAACAGATCTTACAGAACCAGCAACGTCATTTACTTCAAATGAAAAGACAGCGTCCACTCTTGTTACAACCACAGCTGCAACCGACATTCCAGGAACAACGTTTGGTGCAACAACACAAGAATCCAGCAGTACTAAGGGAGCAACAACGGCCAAAGATACTTCTGATATTGTTTCGACTGAAAGCATAGCATCAACCGATATTACATCAAATGGTAAAACTCCAATTGCACGCACAACATCTGAAGCGTCATCTGTCAGAACTATAGATGCAAATTCTACCAATGAAGTGACAACGTCGTCTGATATTGCAGAAGATACCAGTTCTTTGGTTTCGACAGAAAGTGCAGCATCAACTGTTGTTACAACAGCAGGTAAAACGTCATCTCCTGTAACTTCACATGTAGTGTTTCCTTCTGATCCATCGTCTACTGCCGTACCTATTGCAACTACCATAGAATTCACAACTATATCAGGATCAATAGATCTTACAAAACCAGCAACTTCATTTACTTCAAATGAAATGAAACTGTCCACTCTTGTTACAACCGAAGCAACAACCAAATCTCCGGGAACATCATCTATATCCTCAACTGCCGGTCCTTCATCAGCAACAACCCTTGGTGCTACAACACAAGAATCAAACAATACTAAGGGAGCAGCAACAGCCAAAGATGCAACTACATTTGTTTCGACTGGCAGCATAGCATCGACCAATATTGCAACAAGTGATAGAACAATTGCAAGCACAACACATGTATCTTCAGCTGTAGGATCTACGCATGCAAAATTTACCAATGAAGTGACAACGTCGGCTGCAATTACAGAAAATACAAGCACATCGGTTGCTACAGAAAGATCAGCACAAACTGTTGTTACAACAGTAGGAAAAACTTCCTCTCCCGGAACTACACATATAGCTTCTTCTGATGATCCAGTGTCTAAAGCCAATCCAAGTGCAACTACCACAGAATCAACATATAAATTGGGAACAACAGATCTTACAAAACCAGCAACTTCGTTTACTTCAAATGAAAACACAGTGTCAACTCTTGTTACAACCGAAGCAACAACCGGAGCTCCGAGAACATCACCTTCCTCAGCTGCTGAGCCTTCATCAGCAACAACGTTTGGTGCAACAACACAAGAATCGGGCAGTGCTAAAGGAGCAACAACGGCCAAAGATACCTCTGATATTGTTTCGACTGAAAGCATAGCATCAACCGATATTACATCAAATGGTAGAACTCCAATTGCACGCACAACACCTAAAGCGTCATCTGTCAGAACTATAAATGCAAAATCTACCAATGAAGTGACAACGTCGGTTGATATTGCAGAAGATACCAGTTCTTTGGTTTCGACAGAAAGTGCAGCATCAACTATTGTTACAACCGTAGGTAAAACGTCTCCTGTAACTTCACATGTAGTGTTTCCTTCTGATCCATCGTCTACAGCCGTACCTATTGCAACTACCATAGAATTCACAACTATATCAGGATCAATAGATCTTACAAAACAAGCAACTTCATTTACTTCAAATGAAACAAATGAAAAGAAACTGTCCACTCTTGTTACAACCGAAGCAACAACCAAATCTTCGGGAACATCATCTGTATCCTCAACTGCTGGTCCTTCATCAGCAACAACCCTTGGTGCTACAACACAAGAATCAAACAATACTAAGGGAGCAGCAACAGCCAAAGATGCAACTACATTTGTTTCGACTGGCAGCATAGCATCGACCAATATTGCAACAAGTGATAGAACAATTGCAAGCACAACACATGTATCTTCAGCTGTAGGATCTACGCATGCAAAATTTACCAATGAAGTGACAACGTCGGCTGCAATTACAGAAAATACAAGCACATCGGTTGCTACAGAAAGATCAGCACAAACTGTTGTTACAACAGTAGGAAAAACTTCCTCTCCCGGAACTACACATATAGCTTCTTCTGATGATCCAGTGTCTAAAGCCAATCCAAGTGCAACTACCACAGAATCAACATATAAATTGGGAACAACAGATCTTACAAAACCAGCAACTTCGTTTACTTCAAATGAAAACACAGTGTCAACTCTTGTTACAACCGAAGCAACAACCGGAGCTCCGAGAACATCACCTTCCTCAGCTGCTGAGCCTTCATCAGCAACAACGTTTGGTGCAACAACACAAGAATCGAGCAGTGCTAAAGGAGCAACAACGGCCAAAGATACCTCTGATATTGTTTCGACTGAAAGCATAGCATCAACCGATATTAAATCAAATGGTAGAACTCCAATTGCACGCACAACATCTCAAGCGTCATCTGTCAGAACTATAAATGCAAAATCTACCAAAGATGTGACGTCGGATGATATTGCAGAAGATACCAGTACTTTGGTTTCAACAGAAAGTGCAGCATCAGTAGGTAAAACGTCATCTCCTGTAACTTCACATGCAGTTTTGTCTTCTGTTCCATCGTCAACAGCCATTTCTAATGCAACTACCAGAGAATTCGTAACTCTATCAAGAACGACAAATCTTACAAAACCAACAACGTCATTTACTTCAAACGAAAAGACAGCGTCAACTCTTGTTACAACCAAATCACCAAAATCATCATATGCATCCTCAACTGCTGGTCCTTCATCAGCAACAACCATTGGTGCTACAACACAAGAATCAAGCAATACTAAGGGAGCAGCAACAGCCAAAGATGCAACTACATTTGTTTCGACTGGCAGCATAGCATCGACCAATATTGCAACAAGTGATAGAACAATTGCAAGCACAACACATGTATCTTCAGCTGTAGGATCTACGCATGCAAAATTTACCAATGAAGTGACAACATCGGCTGCTATTATAGAAAGTACAAGCACATTGGTTGCTACAGAGAAAGCAACACCAACTGTTGTTACAACAGTAGGAAAAACTTCATCTCCCGGAATTACACATGTAGCTTCTTCTGATGATCCAGCGTCACCAGCCATTCAAAGTGCAACTACTACAGAATCCACAACTAAATCGGGAACAACAGATCTTACAGAACCAGCAACGTCATTTACTTCAAATGAAAAGACAGCGTCCACTCTTGTTACAACCGAGGCTATAACCGAAACTCCGGGAACATCACCTTCCTCAGCTGAAAGCATAGCATCGACCGATATTACATCAAATGGTAGAACTCCAATTGCACGCACAACACCAGAAGCGTCATCTGTCAGAGCTATAAATGCAAAATCTACCAATGAAGTGACAACGTCGGCTACTATCACAGAAGATACCAGTACTGTGGTTTCGACAGAAAGTGCAGCATCAACTGTTGTTACAACTGTAGGTAAAACGTCTCCTGTAACTTCACATGTAGTGTTTTCTTCTGATCCATCGTCTACAGCCGTACCTATTGCAACTACCATAGAATTCACAACTATATCGGGATCAACAGATCCTACAAAACCAGCAACTTCATTTACCTCAAATGAAAAGAAAGCGTCAACTCTTGTTACAACCGAAGCAACAACCAAATCTCAAGGATCATCATCTGTAACCTCAACTGTTGACCCTTCATCAGCAACAACACAAGAATACACCACTGAAGGGACAACAACAGCAAAAGATGCAACATCATTTGTTTCGACGACTGAAAGCATAGCATCGAAAGATATTACAACAAATGGTAGAACTACAATTGCACGCACAAAACAGGGATATTCATCTATGACGACGTCATCAGCATCAACTATTGATAAAACAACCCAGGCATCTTCCATTAAAGTTGAAGCAACAGATGCTACAACAGGCGATACAAGTACTGTGGTTTCGACAGATACCACGGCATCAACTGTTGTTACAACAGGTAGAACCTTATCTTCTGGAACTATGCATGTAGCGTCTGAGCCATTATCATCTACCCTTCCTGATGCAACAGCCGAGAAATTCATAACTGAATTGGGAACAACAGATCTTACAAGACCGGCAACTTCGATTGTCCCAGCTGAGAATACGGAGTCAGATCTTGTTACAACAGGAGTTCAGACCTCAGCTGCAGAAACATCATCTGTCACCTCAACTGCTGACCCTTCATCAGCAACAACGATTGGTGCAACAACACAAGAATCTAGAAGTTCTAAGGTAGCAGCAACAGCCATAAGTACAACTGCATTTATTTCGACTGAAAGTATAGCATCGACCGATAGTTTATCAAATGATGGGACTATAATTGTAGGTACAACACCCAGAGCTTCATCTGTCGGAACTACAAATGCAGAATCAACCAATGAATTGACTAAGTCGGCTGATATTACAGAAGATACCAGTACTTTGGTTTCGTCAGAAAGCGCAGCATCAACTGTTGTTACAACAGTAGGTAGAACGTCATCTCCTGTAACTTCACGTGTAGCGTTTTCTTCAGATCCATCATCAACAACTGTTCCTAGTGCAACTTACACAGAATCCACAACGGTAGATCTTACAAAAACTTCAACTTCTTTTACTTCAACTAAAAAGACAGCGTCATCTCTTGGTACCACTAAAGCTCCGGGAACATCATCTGTAACCTCAACTGCTGGTCCTTCATCAGCAACAACCCTTGGTGCAATAACACAAGAACCCAGCAGTTCTAAGGGAGCAGCAACAGCCAAAATTACAACTGCATTTGTTTCGACTGAAAGCATAACTACAATTGAAAGCACAGCATCCGGGGCTTCATCTGTCGGAACTACACATACAGAATCTAACAACGAAGTGACAACGTCGGCCGCTATTGCTGAAGATTCCAGTACTTTGATTACAACAGGAAGCACAGCATCAACCATTGTTAGCAGTCAGTCAGTTCAGCCAATAACGACAGATCAACAAAGCACCGTGCGGTCTACAAACGTACACACTACAAAAAGTACAACAAAACCACATAGTAATGAACAGTCTACAAATTCACACACCACTATACAACCAACCAATACATTTAGCACTGACGAACGATCGCTACATAGCAATGAACAGACTACAGATCCGCTTACTACATATTTGCTATCCCATAGCACTGATATTAAAAGTAAAAGTAAAACACGAGAAATGTCAAGTATTTTCCCTCTAAGTTTCTCAACCCTAGATTCATCAACACGTTCAGCCAAGTCGGGAGAATTTACAGAACACGTGGTAAATAAAATCATTTTATGTCGATTTTCACCATGCACGAGGTTAGAACGCAGCCTTATTAATTATTGATAACTAACTACACATTGATCATTAATAATTTCATTGCATTTTTATTAAATGAACCAATTTCAAATTTATTTACATTAAATATGTGGAAATTTGTGTGTAGCTCTTTCCAGGGCCGTGTTGTGATTGCTTACACAATTAATGTTTGAGGTCCACGGTTAAAGAACCGGTACTTCCTCAATGGATGGTTTTTCTTAAACTTGACATAACGATTGGTAGCGGTTGGAACCAGTGACTAAGTTAAATCAGTGGTTTTAGTTTTTCAGGGTGTACATTGGTTGCAATAATAATAATTACTATAATAATATTTTGAAATCAAATGCAATACAGTATTGAAGACCCATACTTGGGCCCTCTGAAGATCCTACTGTTCCCGTGTACCGAATGACCTAAAGAAAAATAGCTCCGTTTCGAGAGCACTGATTGAGGGACAATGCAATTCTCATGGCATACTATAAAGACGCAGCTACTAATGGAGACGCTAAAATTGAAATCGTTTTAACTTGTTAGTGTCTGTTTAGCGTCTTCGAAGCGCGTAAAGTCAAGCAACACGTTCGTTGCATCTTCTTAGTATGTCATGGGTAATATATTTAACCCCCTCAATTATATTGAGAAATATTTGATTTATATACTTCAACCGTAAATCTCTGAATTTTGCATTTTGTATGCTGCTTGTGGATCAGTAAAACAGTCGTAGGTACTATTGCTTCAAGGTGGTTTATAGTACCGTAAACCGGGGTGACTTTGAACGCTTTTTTCGGTTTTGCCAATTTGGTTATTTTCAACATAGAAAAGTTGCTGATATTTTGCTTTCAAAATACCTCCTTGGGCATGGTCTTTCTCATGTTACATTTTTGAAGAACTAGCTGTTATGTTAAATACATATTTTTAAATTTTGCAGTGCTGTACAAAATGAGATAAATACATTCCTGGAACTAGAAAATATCATTATCCCACAGAAATATAATTGTTTTTATCACAAATGTACAAAAATGGGTGATAATGCAAACACAGCGCCCAGACTTGAAAATCTGTAAACAGCAATCAAGGGTATTGGTTACCCTGCTAAATGTATGTTTTATATGGGAGATATAGGCGTTCAAAGTCACCCCAGGATCGTTTTTCCTCAATATAGAGAATAAGAAAGAAATTTACAAAATTATTTTCATTTATTATTGTAAACTATTATATTCCTGATCCAACCATATAAATTTCAATTTCATTGGATCAGCATTACCATTGTAACCATTGAGATTTTTACCACCTATGAAAATTGCTATAAATTTGGCAACACATTTCTAAGGCTATAACAAACAACTGGCAACACCTACGGTAGTGTCTCTAAGATGTAACATAGCTTATAGTATCCCCTTTTCAATCATTAATTAAAAAGATTATATCATCAAGGATAAGTGAGATAATGGCTATTTAATTTGACCAACTCAAAGTGTTCAAAGTCACCCCGGCGTTCAAAGTCACCCCGGTTTACGGTACCTTAACATTGAAAGTATTCCGTGTCATGTAAATGCATGAGACGGAGTATTTGTGCAAATCTTGTGCAAAATTGATGATCTATTATGTGAGGTATATTATATCTGATATTGGCATATTCATAATATTTCATAGGATTCACATTGTGTATATATCTTTCAACACCATATTCGCACTTGTTAAGTCATCAGCATTACTATGTATCATGTTTGACTTAAGTACTGTATAATAATGCGATGTACATAACTTTTTGCACATGTACATCAGGTAAGCCCAGTTTTAATGCACACATGCCGCACACACACAAGGTTCATTTTGCAATACACCGTTCAAATGATGTCACTTTTAATCAAATCCATTGGTACCTAACCCCGGTGTAATGAAATACAGCGTCCGTGTGACTAAGTGTCAGCTCCTATAGAATTATGTACAACGTATACTTGTACATGTGCGATCAATAACTCATTGATTTATTCCGTGTAGTTCAATTAGATCCGGACTCCTGGTAATGGGAGACACCCAGTGTCAGTGCACCGGTACCTCTACTCTATTTGATTTACAAATCAACTGGGTAGAAGCAGTCAGTCGATATTACTATGATTACACACGCTAAGGCGAAGTATTCACATGACACTATCCGTCGATAAATTCACACCGCACTCAACACAAGGTGCTGTCGACGAAATCATTTTTCACATTGCACTGAGCAAATCAAACATCACGAAAACACTTGTTAAATCTGTAGCACTTAAAACTCCAAACAAGCAAATACAATAAGATTTTCCCACTTGCTTAAAGATGTATCCAATTTTATTTTTGACAAAACGTTATAGATCTGGACAATCCGGTGTAAAGTTCGTTTAAATAGCGTTACGTTTCTCTGAAGTTACGAAATCGATTTCGCTTTAAATACGTAAAATGAATTCTTTAAAAAATGCGCTGCTTTGAATCAAATAATTTGGAGTCCGACTCGAAGCTGTACATTTGAAGTGCTAGTCAAAGAAATTACATGACCAATGGTTTTTAAATTTAGTATTTGATAGCTTTATTTGTGCTGATAACGAACGTAGAATAAATAAGAATGTCACTATACTCTTTTTCGAGATACAGACATTTAAAAAGTACATAATTTATCCGAAATTCTCCTGATTTACAGCACAAAGTATAAGAAAAGCTTTAAAAAAAAAGTCGATCATTAAGTGCTTGTAAAAACTAAATGCTCCATTCAAGAAAAATGACAAAAATTGACATTTTTAAATAAAATTTGACTACTTTGATGGCACCTCTGCGTCTGCATAATTGTCCGCAAGGACACCCAAATCAATCTTGTGCATTGACATATCAAAAAGTTCAGAAAACACCATTTGTTAGAAAATTGTTTCTAGATGTTCAAGTACTACAAAAGGTTTAAAGATAACGTTTTGCCAAACAATGCGTTTGGCTAAAGAAATGTCTTCAAATTACTATATGCGATGCATGAATTTATAAGGTTTGGTAAGAATGCTTGTTATTGAATATAACATGAGCTAAGATTTTAAAAAATCCACACACAAGATAGAGCAGAACTTATGATTATACTTTTTGATACCCTTAATATGTATTTAATGTTCAAGGATAGATTGACCAAATGTCACAATATTAACAAGATGGATTCTTATACAGTGTTAATCTGCAATTTAACGTCTCAAGCAAGTGGACCTTCCAAGGGAGAAAAACATTAACAGTTATACTCGCAGTATGCAGTCGGTATTTAACAGGGAATATTATTGTTATTTATGCACTATGTAATTCATGGACTATTTATAATCCGTATCGGAATACTAATGAATAACACTTCATTTTCTTTACTCCGATTCAAGCGTTCAACTAACAATCACGAAACCAGTCAATCAATGAAGACGCAAAAAACAACAACCTCAAATATCTCCTCATCTAAAAATCTACCAACAACTTCTACTGAAATATCTAGTCAAAATGAACTCACGGGTACTACACATTCTGCATCAACAGTCGAAATGGAAAATGGTAGGACGACAGGAATGCCAACAACAAATGCAACTACGTCACAGACGCATACCACTGAGGATTTCACGCCCTCAGTAACAACATTTCCTCCTAGTGATACTACCATAGAATCAACAACTGAATTTGGAACAACAAATCTTACAATATCAGAAACAATTTCGACTGCTTCAACACCTGTTGTTACAACAAGTGCTAGGACTACAGACACAGGCACGACATCTGAAGTTCCATCTGCTACGATGTCATCTACTCCAACCAAAGTATCTACTAATAAAGTCGCAACATCGGTTGTCACAACTGAAGGTACAAGTACATTGGTTTCCACAGAACAAGCAGCGTCAAACATTATAACAACTGAATTTCAAACTTCTTCTGTCTTGACGACACATACAGCATCTTCTGCTTTGCCATCATCAGCAAAGATTTCTAGTGCAAGTACCAAAGAGTCCACAACAGAATTGGGAACAACACATATTGCAACAGCATACACTACTTCCATTGTTTCAACTGAACAGACCACGTCAAGTCTTGATGCAACGGAAGGTACAACTTCAACTCCAGGTGCATCAGCTGTAGCTTCATCTGTTGTCCCTTCATCAGCAACAACACAACAACCCACCACTGAAGACACATCAACAGCCAAAGATACAAGTACAATTGTTTCGACAGAAAGTATTGCAACAACTGATATTACAACAAGTGGCAAGACTACATCAGGAAGCACAACACCTGAAGTATCTTCTTCCACAACGTCATCTACTCCAACTGTTGGTGCTACATCCAAAGAATATACCAGTAAAGTGGCAACAACGATTGCTACAACTGCAGATACAAGTACATTTGTGTCCACGGAACAATCAGCATCAATCGTTGTTACATCTGTAGGTAGAACATCTTCTGTTGGAACTACACATGCAGCGACTTCTGCTTTGTCATCATCAGCAACGATTTCTAGTGCAAGTACCAAAGAGTCCACAT
>JXSR01S024754.1:3886-19952 GCA_000969725.1 Ophiothrix spiculata
CATAGTATAGGGTAGGGTCTCCTCTTTCTATTGATACCAAAATCATGAAAATCGGTCAAGGCGTTACGTAATTATGACGTCATAAAGTACTTAAGGTCGGACAATTTCGCCAAAATCTGATTTTCGGCGAAAATTGAAAACAATTCAAAAATTCGCTATAAAAGTTGTAAATATCGGATTATCATTGTTTTTTTTTGCTAATGTATAAAGGAAATGGTAATTCTAATATGTTCTGTAAGTTTAAGCTTGTTAGCATGCAAATATTTTTCAAAATGGCGACTTTTTATATAGGGGTGGTGGTTACCACCCCACCCCCCTACCACGAACTTTGACGGCTTACCCTACCCCCACCTAAGGTGGTACCCCGACTTTTTTCATCAACATGACCACAATGCGTTTTGGAGCAATCGGCGACGATCCGTCCACCTAAGGGGGGGGGGGGGGTGATAACAACCTCCCCCTTAGGTTAACGAGGGTTAAGGTTAGATTGTGAGAATACAATTAAAATTGGTTCTGGCATTAGTAGTTCGTCATAATGTTTGCAAATCCCCCGGGGCAGTCACATATGAATCTGACGTACGAATGCCACCGAGCACCTCGTAAAAAGGGGTCTTTCGGTGACAAATTGGGTCAAAAAGGGGGCGTCTTTCAGTGAAAAAGTGCAAACAAAAAATGGGGTTCTTTGGGCAAAAGTTACAAAAAAGTAGGGTCTTTCCGGGTCAAAATGGCCACAAATTCGCAAAAATTTCAATGAAGTCTTACTATCCGAGGACTCGCTAGTCCGAACACGAATATTCAACTGGGGAAAACATTACCATGAAAAAGACCCCCCCACACACACACACTCTAGTCCGAAAAATTGCTAGTCTGAAGACTCACCAGTTCCAATATTAGAACAGGCTCTAAATTTTAAACAGGTTTGCAAGTTCGAATTTTAAAATCAGCCCGGTAGTCAAAAGTAATAAAAAATACTAGCTAGTCTATCGTATCAAGGCCTATATACATCTTAATGTACATAAATATGACTTGCTTCTCACCTCTCTCAGTAAATGGACGGACCTATGCTTTTTTAATTAAGGTCGAAGTCATTTTAAAATCTACAATATAAAAAAATTATATACAACACAAAATGACACCTCTTCTCTCATGTCAATTCTTATTCTTATTCTTAAGTCTGGATAACATGAAAATTGATTTTATAATTACTTTGCATCTGTTAATACATGTACTATAAATAATGATCAGGGAGGAGAGAATTTTCAGTAGGTATAAAATTTCATTTTCTGAGTAGAGCTAATTAAATAATTGTCAAACTATAGCAAATGTTAACCCTCGTCTTCCTGAGCCTTTTTTTTTTTTAAGTAACACGTCTTCCTGGGGGTCGGGGGGGGGGGGGGGTTTGAACTTTGGACCCCCAAAGTTATATTGTTTGGTACTATAGTATAGGGTAGGGTCTCCTCTTTCCATAAATCCCAAGATTATGAAAATCAGTCGAGGCGTTACGTAATTATGACGTCACAAAGTATTTCCGTACCAAAAAATTGACAACTTTTTCAAAAAATGGCAACTTTTTCAAAAAATCGTTATAAACGTCCTAAATGTCCAATTTTCGTCGGGTGTTTTGCTAATAAATGAAGGAATCAACAATTCTAACATGTCATGTAAGTTTCAAGTCCATATCATGCAGATATTTTTCAAAATGGCGATTTAAAATTTTTCGAGGTGGCAACTTATCCCCCCCCTACCCTCGGACTTTGACGGCCTACCATAATCCAACCTTAGGTGGTACCCCCGATTTTCCCCCTCAAAATGACCAATTACCTAAATGCTCAGGGTCGCTTTATTTGTCGTTTTGGTGCAATCGGCGATTAATTTAAAAACAAAGCAGAATTCTAAATTTAAAACCAACAAATTCTACACCAAATTCTTCATAATCCAATGTAAACTGATTGTTTTTTATGCTTCGGCATTTATACGGTAAGATTTATAATTCTACCATATGAAATAATTTAAAATACAAACAAACTACGTGCATTGGTGTCTTGAAACATTTGTCAGTTCTAGTAAAACGCATCGTGTAAAGAAGACCCCAACACACCACACCCTTGTTCTAAAGCATGTAATTAGGCAAAAAAATACACCGTTTTACGGGCCCGACCGACCCTAAATTTGTCAACTTTGGTTAAATTTTTAAAGAAAATTTCTTTGAAAAAATTGTTCAGTTTTTCTCACAATTTTGGGGGATTTTTTGGTCTTATTACACTTATATAAGTTTTAATAAACTAAATTAGTAGTAGTAGAACGAGTATCCGCTGAAATCAAAGATGAACACGGCGGAACAGCCACGGTAACGTATAACGATCTGCGCATATGCTGAGTCCCCGTCGAAGACTTGCGTTGCATTATGTACGCAAATATCTGAATCTAAGTGTCATGAATATATTATGTATATCAATATACTCGAATAAATAACATATTTTGTACCATTATGTGTTGTAAATGAATTTCCATCTGAAAAACGCAATTCAACAAACGTCTGTACGCAGATCCTTTTAGTAACCATGGCAATTACAGCCGCAATAATTATTTGTATCGACAATAAGTTAAACTAATGCTGCAAAACTTGTATTAAATATATCTACTTTAAACAGATTTCGCAAAATTTATTTAACCATATTGTTATGGCGACGCTTTTTGTAACTGTACTCGGCCGTGTTATGGCAGAACCACGTAACTCGAATTTTTGACTTTTTGAGATAAAAACAGTTTATAGCATACAAAAACATGATATATGCTGTTTTACCATGCAAATACTTACAGAACAAAATAAAAACTCGATTTATTTTCTTTTATATTCAAGTCAGAATCATATTTAAATGGCAAAACAACGTAACTTCATAAAACCATCTATATTTTTTCATAAAACCATCTATATTTTTAAAATAATTCATCATATTTCAAGTAAGAAGGCATATGATAAAAAATATAATTGTATCTTGCTTATTAAGTTTTATTTTGAATCATATGTTAGTATTAATCAAAAAAAGCAGTGACTCAAACTTTAAGTGCCTTTTTCTCGAAACGCCAAAATCGGAGTTACGTGGTTCTGCCATATCAACATCGAGCGTAATGCCCATGCAATAATTCAGATTAGACTGTTTTTCTTTTTCAAACCATCATATCTCAATGATTATTTTTATAAAGCTTGATTAAACTTCAGAATCATAGGTGTGTTTTTTCAAAATTCAAAATAACCCTAATATGTAAATATGCAAATTATGTTACGAAATGCTATTGCCACAATTGATTATAACTTTGGAAGTAATTTATAATCAAGATTAATATAATAATGAAACAGAATATTATCACAATCGTCAATTTATTCTCGGCATCTAAACAACATTTTCGCTATCAAACATTTTGTCGTGACGTGAAACTATGGGCGGCCATTGGTTTGTTGGTTTTAGACACCTTTCTTTATTTCAAACGCCATTTTGGGTTACATATCGATTTTGGGTTCAGACACACACAAAACTTTTGATGAGTCACTGTGATGCACTAAAATGAGTCACCAGTTTGTCCGTCAGATGAAACGTTTCGTGAACTGAACGAGTCATAAAAATGAGTCATTGGAGAAATGACTCACTTACATGACTCATTAAATTCACGAAATGTTTCATCTGACGGACAATCTGGAGACTCATGCTGATGAGTCAGCCGACTCATTTTCAGATTTGATGAGTCAAAATGACTCGTTTAAATGAATTTGCCTTTTGTCATGTTTAGTGAAAAATGTGTCCGATAAGTGAGTGGAGGATGATATGGTGTTGGTGACTGTAGACACAATAGTGCCCATCATCAATATAGTAGACACTAATTCCGAGTCAAATTCCGAGTCAAAGAGGTTAAGCTTAGGCTAAGCTTACTGCAGTAAAACAACAATGGATTAAATGGTCCAATGTTGTAAGCTAACTCCATATAAAATCACCGATTAATGCAGTAATTTATACTTGTAGCTTGAGAAGTTCCACATATTACTTCTGACAGTGTTAAATGCCAAAAAAGTGCTCACAGAAATGACAATTTTGTGTCATCAACAACCACTAACAAACGCTATCGTCACAAGAAAATGGCCGACCCACAGCCTCGTTTTCAAATTTCGTATTTGACTCAGTAATTCATGTAAATGATTCAAAAATCGTTATTGACTAAAAATTCTCCAACAAGTTAGTCAATATGGCATTGGAAGAAGACTCAGCTTGAATGATCAAGTGTGTCAAAAGTTGACCTTGACTCATCTTTGGCCTCTTGTGAGTCAATTAACATCTTGTGAAAATGAGTCATGTGCGCTCATAAGTAATTTGACTCATTGTTCAGATTTTATTTAGGTCTTTAATGACTCGTTTGATTCAGTTTTGGGTCATATTGCATATGACTCATGGAAAACACATCTGAATGGGTCAAATGACTCATCAAAAGTTTTGTGTGCACCGTTATGGGCTTTACACACCCTCTTGAGTTCTTTAGACACACTTTTTTTTTTGTAATTGACACCCTAAATCAATTTTGTAGACACCTTTTCACCTTTTAGACACATATGGTCGCCCATAGTTTGACGTCACTACAAAATGTTTGGTACCGAAAATTTCGTTTGGAGGCCGAGTATAATTTAACCCTAAGGGCCCAATTATAGTTCTTTTGAGCTACCAAATATTTTGAGTAACAAGTCTTTGTAATCTTATAATCTAGTAATATAATTCCAATGCATCTACTGCTTCTAATCAATAACGGATAATTGGTGTTGTAAATCACCAAACATTTTTAAAAAATAAATTTGGTGAAAATGTTTGGTGTGTTTGGTGATTTACAACACCAATTATCCGTTATTGATTAGAAGCAGTAGATGCATTGGAATTATATTACTAGATTATAAGATAACAAAGACTTGTTACAAAAATATTTGGTAGCTCAACATTGCTCAAAAAGAACTGTAAAACATTATAAGACATAAAGCTGAAGATGACATTACACTACACAAGATTTTGAAAGGTTACAATCAATTAGCCCATATAGCCCAGAGACGGCAGCTGTACAATATGTTAGGGGTGATTTTGATAGATTGTTTTCCAAGCTCACTAACTCCCTTCGCTCATCTTCATTTAACCCTAACCGTACAAAATCACAAAAAATCACATGATCCACGTAGGTAGGAAAATTGCCAAAGTCCAAATACGTCATAGACCAGAGTTAGCAATGGTCACGAAATCGCTGCCATGGCAGCGCATGCTCTGTGGCTTGAAATAGTGATAGTCTGGTTGGGAAGCGAGAGGTACCGGGTGCGAATCCAGGTGGAAACCCGCCATTTTTAATTCGCATATTTCCGAGGAGATAGTTTTTAATCGGAGAATTGGTCAGTACGGTTAGGGTTAATCAACTTAAATTTCTTATGTAGAGGTTCTATGATATTCGCAACAGCTTGTTGTTTTCTGTAACATTTAATATTTGTTTTCTAGTTGAAATATGTTTGAATCAATTATAATTTGAAACAAAAACCAGAATAATTATAGAAGGTTACGTTCATAAGGTGACACACATATATTGCGCGCAAATAAATATAAATATGATAATCTATACAATCAGAATATGACACTGCGACTACATCAGTAATCCATTATACAGCTTTATGTTTCCGTGACATTTTATATTCCAAAGAAGGAGATCATTTGAGACAATAACCCTAGATTTTGTGAAAGCAAAGAAAATCACCGTATCTGTTCATCCAATACTAAACATGTAAAGGAAATTTAAGTTAGAGTGACATTTGCCCTACATGTAACTCCAAATATTTGCCTTCGGCTTTTCAAAATTATCTGCAATATATGTTATCAGTGAATGCAATCATTAAGCATGTTAAGATTGATTCTATCTAAACAATCGAACTTGTTTCCATCTTCATAACAGTCGATACGTAATGCACAAAACTTGTCTATACATCTTCTATCTAGGTTGTGCCAATACACTGTTGAATGTAGCCCTCCTCTTTATCACTCCAGACTTTTCTATCTACAGTATTTTTATTTCTTAAGTTTCCCTGCGTAAACCTTTGGTGACAAAATCTGTCTCCTCTCAATGTCTTGGCAATTTCAAAAACGTCACTGTTCAGATAAATGTTCATCCTATTATTATTATATTGAGTATGTTTCTTTCTTGTCAACTTACAACAACAGCTACAGAAATATTGTGTATTTATTTTAAGTTTCCTGTCGCTAGACTTGCCATGCATTGTGTACGCACTGCGCAGATGTCTGAATCAAAGTGTCCTTAACTGTTACTCCTAAACTTAGTTATCAACATACGCACGATTCAATAACATCGAAATAATATGAAGCACAATTATAGAACATTCTATTTATATTTTACACCTTTTGTCAATAAATTTTCGTCTGAAACGCAATAAAACAAAAGTCTGTACGCTGTTTTTTAGTAACCATGGCAATAATTATTTGTATCGACAATAACTCTAACTAATGCTGCGAAGCATGAAATGAATATAGTCTAAACCGATTTCGAAGAATCAATTGAACCGTATTTCTTGTGGATGTTAATCAATTTTTTGGACTAGACTTGAAGTTTGATTTCGACGATTTTTTGGAAACTGCCAACTTAGTGCGTAATGCCCATCCAATAATTCAGATTAGACTGTTTTTCTTTTTAAACAGCATACCTCAATGCTTCTTTTTAATAAACTTTGATTAAACTTCAAAATCATAATTTTATTCATAAAATCAAAATAACCCTAATATGTATATAAATAAATTATGTTACGTAATTCTATTGCTACAATTGATTACAATTTGGGAAGAAATTTATTGTCAAGAAAAAAAAATAATGATATTACTTACCGAAATTAAAAATGAAACAGAATATTGTTACAAATCACTGTAAAACGTACACGGTTGCTCATATATTTGGAATAACAATATTTTTACCACTTTTGTATGTAAAGGTCAATTTATGATGAAAATATCTGGAACCGTATGTTGCTTTTGGTCAGATTTGATAGGTAATCTTGTTGGGTGTGCATGGAACTCCGAATGTGATCAATTTTCTCATGTTCTGGTAATGGGGTAACAACAAAAATGTGTCAAAAACGCGATTTTTAGGCCAAATTTGATTTGACCCCGCCATTTGGGGAGGGTTTTCACAGATTTTGGTATAGCGATCGGGTGGTTTTCATCACAAAATGAATGCGCCCAATTTGCCTAAATTGGATGTATTTTGGGAAAATGTGCTCAAAAACTTTGATTAAAATTGGGTGCTTTTTGGTCAAAAGACTTGCCTTCCATTATGTACACAAATGTCAGAATCGAAGTGTCCCAAATTGGTGTCCTTAAATATCAACATACACTCGAATCAGTAACAAAATGTCTGTTTATACGTATTTATACCTTTTTTGTCAATGAATTTCCGTCTGAATAACGTGTTAAAATCAAGGAAGTTATAGGGGGGAACCGGGACTCCTCCGCCATTTTGATTTCATCGCCGTGTAAATCCTATGGGACGGCAGCCATCTTGGATTGTCGCTCATGGAGGGTGAGTTATTGTACCTCCGGCATTTTACGGCTCCGCGTGCAACACTTCGAGAGTCTTCGCTACGGACTAGCGGGAAAATTGGCGTACTTTAATCAGAGCAAGTCGCAATCCACGCTACATGAAACGCAGACACGGTTTGCGCGTGAAACAAAATGCACACGCTGTATATGCGTCAGGTGAAGATTTTCGCGATCTGCCTGGATATCGGGTCAAATTCCGAATATATCCGGAGGTACAATAACTCAGCTCCATGAGCGACAAAGATGGCGACCGAATCCATGTTCCCCCCTGTAACTTCCTTGGTTAAAATACAACAAACGTCTGTACGCTGCCTTTTAGTAACCATGGCAATAATTATTTGTACCAACAATAAATTTAACTAAATACTGCGAAGCTTTAAATAAACATAATCTACTCTTAACCGATTCGAAGAATCAATTTAACCATCTTTCTTGGGAACGTTAATTAAGGCTAGACTTCATTTTTGATTTGACGACCATTTTTAGGAAACTGTTGACCGCAACATCGACATCGCTTCATGTCAATGCGATTATTCAAATTAGACTTTTTTCTTTCTGAAACCATCATTTTTCAATCATTCTTGTTATAAAACTTAGTTAATTGATTGAAAAGCTAACTTCATTGATTGGACTTGAGAATCCAATGTTTTATTCACAAAATAATGTCTTTCAATATCTCAGGTGAATCGTAAGATCAGTCTCCCCATCACTTTATAAAATGAAAAACAATATCATGTAAAATAAAATCATAGCATGCAAATATATGTAATAATATTGTCAGAAATGATTACAATCGGGGGAGTTTACTTATTATTGTCAAGAGTAAAAAATAATGAGGTTACCAAATTAATAAAGAATTTAAAAATGAAACAGAATATTGTCTTAATCAATATACATACATAAAAGTATCTTAACTGTAAAACACGAGACAACAAAATGAAGATGACATTATGTTACACAAGATTTTGAAAGGTTATAATCAATTAGCTTACATAGCCCTGAGACTACAGCTGTGCAAAGTTAGGGGCGATTTGGGTAGATTGTTTTCCAAGCTTAACAATTTACTTCTCACATCTCCACTTAATAAAATCAATTTAAAATTTATCATGTTCAGGTTCTATAACATTCACAACGCCTTGTTGTTTTCTGTAACATTTATGTTTGAATCAATTATAGATATATAATTTGAGACAAAAACAAGTGTAATGATGGAAGATTTCGAGACCCATATGCTCTTAAATAAATATAAATAAGGTAATCTATACAATCAGAATATGACACTGCCACTACATCAGTAATCCATTATACGGCTTCATGTTCCCCGTGACATTTTATATTCCAAACAAGGAGAACATTTGAGACAATAATAACAACAGATTACATGAAAGCAAAAACCATTATATGTTCATTCAATTACTAAGAATGGATGGCATTTGTCCTACATTTCAAATATTTGGTTTTGGTTTTTCAATACGTTATCAGATGTAAGTGAATGCAACCGTTGATGTAAATTCAAGTCAAGTGAAGTAAACTTTAGTACTCCAATTGATGTGCATTTTATAACTTCATAATTGCACCAATCTTGTGTTCATCTTTAAATATTACCAGCCAATACACATACGTCTTTTTCTATTTTCGAATACAACGTTCAAATATATTTAAATAAATATATAATGAAATTTCATGAATACAAATCTTTAGTTGGCTTTATAGAAACATATTGAGTAAAACTTAGGTACACCAGTTCGAAATTTTAAAAAGTGCTCGTTAGTTCGAATTTTAAAAACAGCCCGGGAGTCAAAATTGATTTAAAAAAAAGGTAGCTGTAGCGCTAGGCCATCGTACCAAGGCCGATATTTTAATTTTACTGATATTTGCGGCTAAAGGCTTCTTACCTCTCTCAGCAAATGGACAGACCTATTTCTTTTAATTAGGTCGTAACCATTTTAAAATCTACAATATAAAAGAACTTTATCATACTACTAAGAGAATTTATGACCATATTTGGAAAAGCCGCTGCCGGGATATATTTCGTATCATACCCTGAGCGCGTCAGACGCACTTAAATCCGGCACTGAGCACGTCGGAACGTTGCATTTTAAATTTGTAGGGATGCGCAGTATAATGTAGAGTTAAACGTTCACCAAAAATGGTTCGTTTTTGTTAATTTTTGTGAAATAAAGCTAAAAAAGTTCAAAAAAACAAATAAATAAATAGATTGATGATTAAGGTCGACTTAGTGGTATGATAAATTCGTTATTTGGTTCAGCGGAGGTATGTTATGGGAAATTCTTGTGCGCTCAGTGTCATATCCAGGCTCAGCTGCGCTTCGCCTTGATATGACACTTCGCGCACGAGTATTTCCCATAACATACCTCCGCTTCACCCAATAACTAATAATATTTAAAACGAAATGACACCTCTTCCTTCATGTCAATACTTACTTATTACGTCTTGATAACATTGGAATTGATTTCGTAATTACTTTTCACCCATTGATTCATGTACCGTACTATAAATAATCATCAGATAGGTGAGAATATTCAGATGATTCTAATACAAGTATCAAAAATGTATATGTGATGGCTCACCCGAAAGGGAGGACTTTGCAAATTATATCAATTTTGATTTTATCATCTGTTAGAGCATTTTCTAAGCTTTAAAATAACACCCTACTTGTTGAAATTGATCAAGGCGATCAAATTTTACAACAGAAAATCTGCTGGAAATTATTATTATTTTCTTTATTTTTTTTACTGCCCATTTTCATCAGTTTCTCGAAAAGTGTTCTGTCGCAAAGTCCTCCTTTTCGGGGTGAATCATCACATATAACATAATATTGAATAATATGTTCGTTTAATAAATTTGTTTTCTGAGTAGAGCTGATTGTATAAATTTCAACTATCGAACGCTTAAATAAAACAAAGTAGAATTATAACTTTATAAATTGTAAAATGATTTTTGTTATGTTTCGCAAGCAAACTACATGTTGACTGAAAAATTACAATTCTAGTAAAATGCGTCGTGTAAAAAAGGCAACAACTTGGCGAAACAGCTACGGTAAATTTATGGTTGTGCGTGTATTTTGCGTTTCCTGTCGTTAGACTTGCCTTGCATTATGTACGTAAATGTCATATCGAAGTGTCCCAAATTGCTGTCCTTAAATATCAACATACGCTCTAATCAGAAACATCTAAATAGTTTGAAACACAATTTAAAGAACATTCAGTTTATACCTTTTGTCAATGAATTTCCGTCTGAATAACGTGTTAAAATACAACAAACGTATCTATGCTGTCTTTTAGTAACCATGGTAATTATTATTTGTATCGACAATAAATTTAACTAATACTGCGAAGCTTGAAATAAACAAAATCTACTCTTAACCGATTTCGAAGAATCAATTTAACCATATTTCTTGTGAACGTTAATTATCTTAAGACTTTATATTTTGATATGGCGACAATTTTTAGGAAACTGTTGAATGCAACATCGACATTGCGTCATGCTCATGCGACAATTCAGATAAGACTTTTTTCTTTCTCAAACCATTCTTGTTATAAAACTTAGTTAATTGATTAAAACGCCAACTTAATTGATCGAACGTGAGAATCCAATGTTTTATTCACAAAATAATTTCTTTCAATATCGCAGGTGAATCGTATGTGTACCAGGCTTTCAGGATCATTATCCCAAAAAAATAAAAAACAATTAAAATAATATCATAACATGCATAATCAATATACATACATAAAAGTATCTTAATTGTAGAACATGAGACAACAAAATGAAGATGACATTATGTTACACAAGATTTTGAAAGGTTACAATCAATTAGCTGACATAGCCCTGAGACTACAGCTGTGCAAAGTTAGGGGCGATTTGGGTAGATTGTTTTCCAAGCTTACAAATTTTCTTCGCACATCTCCACTTAATAAAATCAATTTAAAATTGTTCATGGTTCTATGATATTCGTAATATATAGCTTGTTGTTTACTGTGACATTTATGTTTGAATCAATTATAAATATATAATTTGAGACAAAAACAGTGTAATGATGGTAGATTCAGTTCACAAGGTGACACATACGGTATGCGCTTAAATAAATATAAATACGGTAATCTATGCAATCAGAATATGACACTACGACTACATCAGTAATCCATTATACGGCTTCATGTTCCCCGTGACATTTTATATTCCAAACAAGGAGAACATTTGAGACAATATAACTACAGATTACATGAAAGCAAAAACCATTATCTGTTCATTCAATTACTAAGAATGGATGGCATTTGTCCTATATTTCAAATATTTGGTTTTGGGTTTTCATATGTTATCAGAAGTGAATGCAACCGTTGATGTATCTTAGCAAACAATTCAGGTCAAGTCAAGTAACTCAAATAATTATACCAGTTGTAGATCAACCCCAGCTTTAATTAAACTGGTTGGCTCCCTACTAGGTGCCCACTGATAGCAGACGACGCAATTACGACGCCATTACATGACGCACCGGTTGACCTAAAGCATCTCAAAAACTGTTAAAATGCAGCTTGAGTGCCTTATTTGTGGTCTAGATTTCTACATTAGATGTGTCTTTATAAATATTGATGAGAAACACTCCAAAAGACTTCTGCTATCTCAAATTTCTGATCCACGGCTAATATAAAATGATCCACGATCCAGCGACTAAACTCCTCCACTATATTAGCTATTCATAAAAGTACTCCAAAAAGGCAGCAAAAAATCATATAATATTAGTTCCAAAATCCCATCTAATCTGCCATCATCTCCTCCTTTTATACTACTATAAATTTATCTGGAAAACCCTTTTAATTCCACACCATTCTAACAAACACAATCTAGAATTCACTATGCCACTCCAAGCTAGCCCATGTCTCAGGTAGATCAAAACAAACTACTTGAGTTTCACACCTAAACAAAGGCCCTATTGTTATTTCAAGTAGGGACTTCCCGTCACTGCACAAGACCAATTGTTAGTGAAGTGTTTATGCATTGTTTTGCAATGAGTCACAGCACTCCACACTGAAAACCTAAACTGGTCAGTATGACTAACTTTAAGCTAGTCCAGACGGTACACATCTAGACTAGCTTTAAGTTAGTCTGTATTGCTGGACTAACAAGGATGATTAACTTAGCCTAGTCCAGCATGCTGGACTAGTCTCATTTTACTTGCTTGACTAGTTTTAAGTTAGTCTGTTGACCAGCTTGACGTTAGTCCAGCAAGCTGGACTAGTTTAGGCTAGTCGCTTGACTAGTTACTGACTAGTTTTAAGTTAGTCCAGACGGTACACATCTTGACTAACTTAACGTTAGTCAAGCAGACTTGACTAACGATACGTTAGTCAAGCGGGACTAGGCAACGTTAGTCAGGCAAGCTAGTCGAGCACGCCAGTGCACATGCATGTACGATAACAAGCTTTTAAGCTTAATCCACGATGTATATATAGCTAATTCGTCAATAATGTTGAGAGAGGTTTAAGAGTGACATATGACCAAAATAGTCCGTGAGCTGCATATAATCAAATGTTATGATTCACGATACATCAGTACATAATGGTGATATTTATGAGGTCAAACAACAGCACGATGTTTTACATGTCTGTGCTGTCCACCATGTTGCCATCAATGACTCCACCTGACCGTGCTCAGCCTGACTAACTTAAGCTAGTCAAGCCAGCTTGACCATCTTGAAGTTGGTCAAGCTCTTTTGTACTGTCAAGCTAATCAAGCTCTCAGTCTGGCAAACTCGTCAAGCAAGGTTTTGCACGTTAGTCAAGTGGGCTTGACTAGTTTACAAGCTAGTCAAGCAGGCTTGACTAGTTTAAAACTAGTCAAGCCTGGCTTGACCAACGTCAAACTAATCAGGCAAGCTGGACTAACCTGCCTGACTAGTTTAAAGTTAGTCAAGTAGCTGCTTGACTAGTTAAAGTTTTCAGTGCAGACTCGTATAGAAATATGTGGAAGCTATCACACAGGTCGCGTGCCAATCCCATTAATTATTTTTGACTTACCAAATAGGCCATAGCAATTTTAAATCATGTTATACATTTTACACAAGTCTTTAAAATACTTGAACAAATATTATTAATTTTGCCAAAATCATGGGACTGTAACATAGACTCACCAGGTATACACTGTATGCAGCGCCCAAAGAAGGAGTATTCGCACAGAGGACCATGCGGCTTAACGTGACTTCCGAACCACGGAGTAATTAGAGTAAAGCTTCTTGCCCAAAGAAACAAAGAGACGTAAACCGCCTGGCCCGGGGCTCGATTCCACAACCTCTGTATAAAACAATAGGATTTCTAATTAGTGGTGTGCACCTAATAGGTTACTTTCCCAAACTCGTTGAAAATGACATATTATAAATACTTTTACAATTGTTCAGCTTTAGAATTTAATGGATTATCAAACTTTTGGAATGAGGATATATATATCAATTTAAAATAGTTTGTCAGACGGCAAGTAGCTGAATTGGACGAGTGAATACGGAATTTTAACTGTACAACATAAGACATCAAAATGAAGATGATATTATTCTACACAAATTGTGAATGGTTTAACAATCAATTAGCTTTAATACATAACCCAAACACTGCAGCTGTGCAACGTAAGGGGCGATTTGATAGTATACAAATACAGCATGATACATAAAGGGAAGTAGGTAGTGAAAGTGACTGACCCCGAGGTATTGGATGCGTGTGATTACTTCCCGACGCGAAGGCTGTAACAGAAATGGGGGCTCGTCCGAGAGTTGAAACCAAGGCCCATCATTCAGTACTGATGATCCGGGCCGAAATCGCCTCTTGGATGTAAAATGAATTTCAAAAGACAAAAACAAAATAGAATCTATACGAAAAATATTTTGATGTACTCATTCATCATCATTATTATACAACTGCAGGCTCATTCCAGTGAAAACTAAACCTTTTTTGATTTCAAGCAAAAAATCAGCTTTTTTATTCGACCATATGAGCATTTTTTCCAGTCATACGTTTGTTACTCGGTACGTGAAAAGTATTTTCTAATCAGAAATTTTGATTGTTTTTCTATCTGTGCATGAATGAGCACATGTTTTAATTCAAAAATGTCACAAACGTTACCAGACGTTACCAAACAAAACATTGCATAAAAATAAATCCTGACGATAAAATTTTCCTACCACTTTCATGAACTATTTGTAAATATGTTACTCATCATCTGTGAAAAACGCAATAACAAATTCGCTAACATGTCAAAGAATTTTTAGTTTGAAGTCATTTGGAGCAAAAAAACATTTCTGTGCGAGGTCACAAACGTTACCGACCGTTACATGCACTTCATTCAGTATTTGGACAATTATTGTAATCTTTAAACACCTGCATGTCTTGATCCCACCAGTGAGCACCATTATAAAACAACAAACTTGTTGATATAATGTTTATGCTAGGTTCTGTGGCCATTTAAAAGTGAAATTTTTCTATTTGTCGGTCACAAACGTTATTTTGGAATCACCCTGCAGCTATTCAAATCCAGACGATTTGAACAATTCAAAGTCGAAACATTATTGAGGCCGGGACATCTCATCAAATAACAATAATCCAGGCAAAAATGGCCTCTTAAGTTCAGGAACCAAATGACTTAACCATGTTAAAATTAAATTCTAAACTTTACTTACGATGTATAACAGAACAAGCAGCGTTTTGATGTACTTAATTCAATAGCATGACTCGAGCACTACAGCTGTGCAAATCTAGACGACGTATTGACAAGATAATCTACACTGCCAAAACATTTCCTTCAACAAGCACTACACAAGCACTACATACTAGTAATCTCTTTCTGTGTTGGCTGTGGCATTTTGTTTTATTTTTCCCATTAAAGGGAATATTTTGAACCAATGAGCAACAACATTAACCTAGAATATTTATAGGTAACCCATAGCTTCATGTTCAATATGCTCTTTAGAGTATAGGTACGTACATATTCAAGAAATGGGTTGGATTGGTATAAGTTCAAGACACAACTCTAGAAAGAGGTTTAGCTTATTTGTTCATTGTTCTAAACTTTCTATAATAATCTTCAATGGTAACATAAAGTAGCTTGCATGTTCATTCTGCCCTATAAATGTGCGAGACAAAATATCAAAGAGAACCCACTGATAGCAAAGTTAGTTGGCTCAACGTTGGGGTAATGTTGGACAACTATTAAACTCCATTTGCTGTCTATGCACAACGGCAAACTAAGCAATCATGTCTTTTAGCAGTTTGGAAGAATGAACGTTGTACATCGTCTGGGTATGCACAGCTGTAGTCTTATGGCCTGGCCCCACTACGGCTGCCGATACTTTCGCGATTATTTCCCGATATATCGGCGATGCATTGTAGTTTAGTCGAAAAGTAGGGTTTACATGCACCCCCCCCCCCTGAAATATACTTCTAACACATGTC
>JXSR01S024755.1:18898-32466 GCA_000969725.1 Ophiothrix spiculata
ACAATCAAATAAAATGAGACATAAATAGTCATGAAGATATGTGACTAAAATCTGTATTATCAATAAAAATCTGTAATTTTACATGCATATAACTGTATCCTTTTCCTCCATTGTTAAGAGAACAAATTGTTTTCTTAATTTTATAAGTAATTAAGATCTTGCAAAGGAATTCCTCTAAATTTCTTTTTAATAGTGTCATTTTTTAGCTTGTCATGCCATGGTGACCATTTTCATAAAGCAAGTTTCTGTTTTTTTATTAAATCAGGTAAGAATTATACCTTAGATGAAAAAAAAACGCTTAACAATACTGACTTTTTTCAGGAGCTTATTCATATTTTCAAATATCCTTTCCTTTCCTATTCCTTTTATAGTTTCAAAGTGTGCCAATACTGATATTGTAACGTAATACCTTCCCCAATACACATACATATATCTCAACACAATAAGAGATCAACAGATCTCGCCAAAAATATTTTCCAAAAACAAAAGAAAATACTGCAAAATACCATCAATGTTTTAAACATTACTCCTGTTTAATATTTCAAACTGTCTAGTATTCTACCAAACTTCTTAAAATGCCCTACACACTGTGCTCAAATCTCTGAAGAGATTTTTTTAAGAGTAAGCATTTCTTGTCACCACACAAATTATTTGTAAAATGTTTGGTAGCTAGCACCAGTGGGGGGGGGGGGGGACTTTACCTGTTCATGAAATCTGGCAATGAATGAACAGAAGAGAGCATAGTAACTACAATATATTTTACTCCCCATATTCCCTGGAAATTAAAACGGTGCATTCCTTACCTTTTTTAAACCCCATTGGTAATCATGGCGGATATGGACCAGTCCCTCAGAATGCAGGAAAGCTACGTGGAAGTGGATTGATGGAAGTGACCGCACGCATGCTTGTATATATGTTGACTGGCATAGGGTTAGGGAAGTATTCTTGCACAGCTGCTTTTTTATTGAAATATCTGTAAGTGTGAGAAGGACAAATCTAAATTTAAATTAGTAAAAGAGGTTTATCAACATGATTTGGAGGAAAGGAATACTAACCTACTCAGTACACAAATATCATACCCATTAACCCTAATGATTTTCACCTGGATTTGAACCCGGAACCTTTTGAACCATTTTCACTATTTCAAGCCATTGAACTGGCGCTGCCATGGCAGTGATTTCGTGATCATATCTAATTTGGGTCTATGATGTATTTGGGCTTATCTCTGTGGAATGGGATATTGTGAGATTCAGTGGGGTTAGTGTTACAAACATGATAAATAATAACTTTTAATCTAAAAGTTCTGCATCTTTAGGACATTATAGGCTAAATGTCAGCCATTTTTGCACGATTATGTACAAGCTAAATATTCAATGAAAGAAAAAGACCACAGCATCAAAATTAATATTTCAGAAACTTTCAATGAAATCATCTTATTTAATCTTTACATCATAGATATATTCATACTGATTACTGATCTAGGAACATTTTGTGGCAAGTATGAAAAATCAAACTAAGAGCAGAATACACTTTACTTATACAAATATTTCAAGGTTGCAAAATATTTCACATTTGTGAAAATAATTTGTCTACAAAAATTGAATTAAGTTTTGCATAGCTCTCATGGTAGACTGTACCCAACCTTCATTTTGATATCCTAACTCCAAAAACAGTTCACATCAACCAAGAAAACATCCACATTTTAGACTGGAATATTGAACATTTACAAATCAATGAGTGCTCTGTGCCTGGAAGCTTCTTAATTCTGTATTTTGAAAATGCAGGAAGGAAAACAAGTGGGACTTTACTGCAGATTGACATATCACCTGTTATGTGTACTACATTCTGGAGACTGTCATGACGTAGTTATCATTCAAATAGTGAGCTGGTTTAGTTCTGAGGGCATACAGAGGATAAATACCAGACTCCATCTGGGCTTGGCAAACTTAGGGAAAGATGTACTCAAACTTATTGACGTCCCATCATAATTCTCATCTTCATTTATTAAAGATGTCTTCTACCTTTTTTCTTATCATCCAATAACTCCATAAATCTCTTACCAAAGATAAGATATGATTTGATTGTTGAAACTAGTTCATGACTCAATAAAGAATCCAATAGATACTGCAGGTGATATTCAGAAGTTACTTTTTTGGTAACTAGCTAATTTAGTAAACAACTCTCTTTCAAGACACTCCGTCCCATATCCATCTGTAAAGGCCATACATAGTAGCACCATCCATCCCACCCATTCACTCTCTTGTGGCAAAGTTACAGGCTCAGATTTTTCTGAAATGAAATAAAAAATACACACTTGAAAATTCTACTTGTAGCTAATCTACAAATTTTAGCAGAGAAATTGTGTAAATATTTATTATTCTCAATTGCTATACTGTTACGTCAATGTACTTATAGATTAAAATTCAGTTCAATATGGTAACATCCTCACTCACAAGTCTAAAATTCAAGCAAGGATTATTAAACTTGAAGACTCAGATGTAAACAACCCATCTTGTTTAATCATAAGAAATCTATGAGCAGACATGAGAGGAAACTTAATTACTACACCTCTTGAATATTTATTAGTTAATACAGCATTTTTATTGGTTGAATAGGGAAGACGCGCAAAAAGTATTTTTGACTCCTTTTCCGCGTGTGCGTTAATACTCAAGTACAGCCGCGCGGGTATGCGTTTACGCGTTGCACCTTTGTAAAATACACACACGCGGGGAAAAGAGTAAAAACTTCCGCATGGTACTACCGTATGGCTCACGGTAAAGTACTGAATTTGTTGACTTTGAGTTTTATTTTCAAGTTATATTTTGACTTTTTTGAGGTGTAGTAAAACAAATACAACATAGTTTATTTCAGAGAAGTATTGCAAAATACTGTCCCTCGGTGTTGGATGATGGAGACTTCCTCCCTCAGCTCCGCCTCGGGAGGAAGTCTCCATCATCCAACACCTCGGGGACAGTATTTTGCGATACTTCCCCTCAAACCATGTTGTATTTGTATAATACATGACACTCATAATTGAGGTGATGGCGTGAAAGCGACTCAATGTAAATATTCGAATCTCAATCTTCTTCTTGCGTTAATCTTGCCAACCTCATTTGGATGTGTTATGGTTGTAAATCAGATTTTGAAATTGACTGGAAGTATTGACCAAACCTGATAGAAGGAAACAAATAGGTGCACAATGGTGTTATTGCATAATATAATACAATATAATACAACACAATGAAGGCATTTACAAAGTGCTCTTATGAAGACATGAGTATTACAGCACTCAACAAGAATAAAATGAAAATAAAAACATGACAATACGAAAAAACCTAAAGTAAATATGTCTTTAAAAGAGACCCTAAGGTTGCAATTGATTGAGCATGGTAGACATGTTAAGGAAGTTTATTCAAAAGGAATGGACCAGCAGCAGAGAAGCCTTTATCACCAGTGAGAGTATGGTTGCGAGGAATAAATGAGAAGTCTGGAGTCCTAGGAAGAATGTAAACCACAACTGGTAGGTGTGTACTGTTGGGTAAAACTCAGTAATATGAACACAAAATTGTCAATTGTCTCGTTTTTGTTCAAGAAATTGAGGATTACAAGAATAGCCTGTAGTGAGGATGCACTAGGAAAGGAGGAGACAGAGAGAGAGAGACAAACAATTTTGGACATCTTGGACCCTAAATGGAACTTTTCAGGTAGAGTTAATCATTGCAAAAAGCTCCACTGTGGTTGATGGTATTTCTATTGATTTAAATCTTACAATTGTAAAAAGAAATGTTTTAGACCTGACCCCTTTTCCAAAATATCTGGTTTTGATCAAACTGTAGGTTTTTGTTTTCAAAGAGACCTCTGTTCAAAGTTCATCCTCTTTTTATGGTTGTGGGCCAAATAACTTCAAAATTTGTGTGCTTTTTACCAACAATTTTAGTACAGAAATCAGAATGGTGCAAATGAGCATGCGTTATCAATATCAGAAAAGGCATATGCTTCATTCTAATCTTAACATGTCATTTAGTACAGAAAAATGTATGTCAAATAAAGTGAATATTTGATGCCGACCCAAATATCATATTTACTGACAATGTGTCAACTGAGATTTGAGACCTGACTCAGTATTTACAGTAATGATACGATACAAATTTAGAAAGATTTGTTCTGCAATGGCAAGAGTATGCAATACAAGCTTATCAGGTATGTTTGGGGAGGGGAAAGAGTGAGGTTTAAAGTCTGAAGGCTGCAGCTGTAAAGGAGTATAGTAAATAATTTGAGATATAAGTATCAATTACTTTTACCACATGTTAAGGCGAAATCATACTCGGCCTCCAAACAAAATTTTTCCTACCAAACATTTGGTCCTGACGTCACCAAATATTTGCCATCGAACTTAAAGTATGAACGGGTAGCAAACATTTGGTCCAATATGGCAATTTAATAGCATGTGCAATCTAGCGCAAAATTTTATTTGGTCTCAACTCGGTGTTGACGTTATTTTGTTTGGGGTCACTCGTCATTTTGACGTCACAACCAAATGTTTGGTAGCGAAAAATTTGTGTGGAGGCCGAGTATGTTTTCGGCTTTACGGTACCCTATTCACTCGTCCAATTCAACTATGGATTTTCTGAATGTATATCACTGTACAGATGGGTTATTTCATACCAGTGTGCCAAAAATGATGTCAAAATAATTTTACAATGCTTCATCATAGACTAAGATGATCTATCAAACTCTTGACAGTTGAAGTATTTAATAATTTAAAGGGTTTGTCGGTCGGAAAATAGTTGAATTGGACGAGTGGATACGGTATGTTGATTCAAATCAAGTCAAAATATGCTACAATGCAGTTTCTTGGAGTAAAACGTGGAGTGTGGTAAGCAGTGTACTGTACTCCAGTTGCATTGTACTATGAATGGACCTCAGGCTTGAGTATTCATTATCTAAGCAGCATATATTTTACATCTATACCAAAATAATCAATTCATTTCTGTTTGCTATTTACATCAAACTCTTAAAATGTACATACTAAAAACTTACATGTAAACCAAAATCCATTAGTGCTAATTTTCAAAGCAAAAACTGAATTCTGAGTGAATCTATTGGACCATTTGAGTCTGCTAATTAAAGGTCATTTCACTTTAAGGTTAAAGTCCCTAAAAACGTCTCGCTCGGCTGAATGTCATGTTTACTGGAAGTTTTTACCTACTTACACCTATCAGAATATCACAATTTTTGGCGTACATATTGAATAGAGTCTATAGTTTATACATAGAACTTTACTAGTGATTTCATGTCCATTATCAAGGTCAAAATAATGCCTAAAGACTACTTCGAAAAAGTTGACCCTTTATCGCCGAAACCTCAAACCTCATAATTTCATGATGTTCGAACTATTCCACTGGTTTCAAATTTTGACAGATTGTAGGCTTCTTATTGAATTACAAACAATATTTTATAAATATGCTGATTTGATTTTGAATGATAATGTAACAAACCCGCGTTGTCTTGCCCAAAAATCCGGACGTGAATTACGACTCTGAGTTCGTCCTGTTTGAGCTGTGAATTGCCTGTTTTAAGTATCTACATTATGTACATTTTGTCTGATATACGCATTGGCATAATTTACTTACAAATTGAGCATTCCAATGAGGCAAAAATTGAAATTTTTATATAAACAAAAGAAAAATACGGCATTCTAATGTTTATTTATTAGATTTTAGTTCACGATCTCAACGTTGCCTTGATAGCTCAGCGGTAGATCCCTCGCTTCTTAATGTATGACTAACCCCTGCCATAATCTTTAGGATTCACATTTTCCTGAGCAGATGGATTCCCTTTACCCTTAACATGGATAAAAAGTCAAAATTAGCTGAAACTTACCGTATTGCCACCTAAGTATGATTTTCTAAAATCTGTGAATATAGCTAATTATGCTAAATTAAAGGGTTAGTCTGATGTGTTTGAGTATTTCTGAGCAAACAAGGGTGTTGAAAATGTTGTTGAATTGTAATTGCTTCTTAATATGATTTAAGATTCAACTCACATTTTGATCAAACCGCTCATGTCAATGACTCTTTCTAATTGCTCATGTAGTATCCGTATCCAAGGCATACAAATTATTGCTGCAACTTTTACACCTCAAGATATTAATTAACTAGCCTCATACCTGGTAGTAGTATGTGCAGTATTGAACTTTCAGATCATGTACAAGTTTAAGAGGTATTGCATGAAAGCTATATATAATTTTTGAGTCATTTCTCTTGAATTAGCATTTCAATTCTAATTAAAACTGACCAAGAGATTCTGCCTTGTATCACAGAGTATGCTTGGTTGCCGTGATGCATTGCACACCTTTGCCATGACAAAGCCTGGTGCTATCACACATACCTCATGATTTCAGTTGTTATTCAACATGCTTCAACAAGTCTAAGACTCTCATACCTCATTAAGGTAAAATTGACCAAATAATACTAGTAATTGAACAACAATCCCAAGCCATGTCAAGAATTAATTATAATTTAGTAAATTACACCAACTCTATAAGTTGTTGGTGGAATTGGCAGTTACATTAAGATTCAACTCATGTACAGCTCCAGATGATGGAATTTCAGGGCAGAGGATACTCAGCAAAATCAGCTGTTGTCCCATCATTTAAATTCAACTCACATGCTACTTCACATGAAGGGAATAACAACTGTTAATCCATAGGCTGCGTGGATTCCCATGTGCATGAATTGTGTCCTAAAAGTTACCCTTCACAGCCATGGACTATGCCATAAGACAACAAAAAAGTGAGGGTAGACTTTTGCCATACTTTTTCTCACTAGATGGCATTTTCAAAATGGCCACCAAAATACCAGACTTTCATTATACACTACTTGAAAACAACATGAAAACCACTTAATATCACAATTCCTCCATTAGAATAGATTATCTGGATGATTGAGTGAACGAGTGTCACTTGGTAATATACTTCAAGTGTAAAAAATGTAGAATACTCTGATAGGGTCAGTTCAAAAGCATCTATTTATTCATTGTTGTACTAGAATAATACTCAAATTGCACTAGAATGCTGTTCCAAATGTACACCTCAGGAATGTCATACTAGAATTGAACTCAATTTTTACCGGGTAACCAGTGCCAAAAATTACCAATTCTTAGCCAGTACCTAAAACAGCTTCAATATGAGCAGATGTACTTTGTAAATAAATAGCTGCTGAGCTGATGGCTTTCTAGACTGCATTGAAATTCAACTCATGTAAGGAAATTGAAGAGTTCTTACTGCAGGGGTGACTGCTCAAGTTCTTGAACACACTAAGTATGTGGCCAAGTACTTGATATGTGACATGTCCAAGCAAAAAGTCCCATATTGTTGGGTGACAGCTCTAGCTCTAATACATGGCCAAGTTCCTGATATGTGCAAATGGTTCATCTTGTTACAATATAACTAAAGTGTATTTTGTTGTTGTTGTTGTTGTTGGTCTGCATCATAAATAGTAGCCATGATTACTTCACTTTAGTAAATCATAACTTGAGAGCAAACTGCCCACACTCAGTGGATAGATACTAATTGAGAACAAACAAGTGGCTATACAAATTGAAGAGTTCTTCTGCAGGGTTGACTGCTCCAGCTCTTGAACACACAAAGTACACAGCTGAGTTCTTGATAAGTGACAATTTCAAGTAAATTAGACACATCTTGTAAGCTCACCATCACACCAAATTACTAATTCTTGGCCAGTACCTAAACCAACTGTAATATGAGCAGATGCACTCAAAAATAAATAGCTGCTGAGCTGATGGCTTTCTAGCCTGCATTGAAATTCAACTCATGTAAGGAAATTGAAGAGTTCTTCTGCAGGGGTGACTGCTCTAGCTCTTGAACACAGTAAGTACATGACCAAGTGTCTGATATGTGCAATGGTTCATGTCTGTTATATGTCGCCATATAACCAAAGTGTTTTTGTTTGTTTGTTTGTTTGTTTTTGTTCTGCATCATAAATAGTAGCCATGATTACTTTACTTTAGTAAATTGCAACTTGAGAGCTAACTGCCCATTTTACCAGTGGATAGGTATTAATTGAGAGCAAATTAATGGAATAATGGCTATACAAAAATCTAATATTCAATGCTGTCTTTTAGATAAAACATAAGTCCCTTGTGTCCTTATTAACTGCTTCCTTAGTCATTTGTTGATTTATTTTTCAATCTACAGGATTTATTTGAAACAAGTTTTTTTGACTTATTATTTTCAATATCCAAAAGGTTTTGTCAATTTTGCAAGTCTCTTAAGACTTAAGGAGGTACGTAGGTAATTTGTGTATCTACACTCCTACAAGTACAAAACACTTGATACTTATTCAAAACATAGTTAGCATGGAAAAATACAAATTTTCTAAAAATGTTCTCATCATTGTCATGGTAACAGATTTTGTGGTTTCGGAGTACACTTGAAATGGCAATCATGACTTCAAAGCTCTTGTACCAATGTGTGCATTGAACCTCAAATATTGGCTTTTACATAGTTGACAATGTTATTTTTTATTATTAATATTAATGAGCTGTTTTAACAGTCAAAATTTATGTTTTTAAGATTTTTAAAGGTTATTAACACACTGACCCATATCCAGATGTTTATAGTTTTTAGATTTAATGCACAGATCTTTTCACAAACTTTAATTTAAGACCAAAACCAACCCTGTAGGACACTCCTAACTGTGGTTATGTTTGCCCCTAGCGAGAAAAGTCACTAAAACGCATTATCTTAGAAAATGCCTTTTAAAGTCCAGAAACACCTAATTTACACATTTTGACAATAACATGCAAATTATTTCACATTATTTATTTGAACTATAAAAGCAGTATATTTAATACATTTAATAACAGTTCAAACTCCTGTTAAATGTAAGCATTTTGCATGATATGATTTTTAAAATATCATTTCCTTAAAAATCACAGGATGAACAACAAAACGGTTGCTTGAATTAAAAGGCTTGAACAAAATTGATCATAACTTTGGAATCCAATGTCCGGTTTACATGGGGTAAAAAGTGCTGAAAAGGGTATGAAAAGTTCTTTCTGTTCATTGGGACTCTTAAAAGTGATGTTTTTTACCTAAAATAACTACGTACCTCCTTAAAAATAAGTCATAAGGATTTAAGAGAGTGTACATAATAAATTAAACAGTAAAGCATCTCATATTTTAAATTTCTAAACTTCAGTTGTTTACTAAATCATCACATTTATAACATGTTCTTGAAATAGGTACTTCATGTACTGCCAATAAAATTAATCTTTTACTAAAATGAGTCATATTTTGCTTAAATCTTTCCTTGCATTCTCTAGAACCAAAGATATCATTGAAAAAAGCATTATAGGAAATTTGTGAAATGGAAGTAAACAAACATTGAAGATGGTTCAAACTAAATTATTAAAAGGAAACTTGTTTCGAATTCACAGGCATTAAGGAATCAAGAAAACTTGTTCAAGGTTGTATACGATCAGTTTACATCCAAATATTTTCAGTTCTTAATTAATTTTCAGACTATCGAGACTTCTTTAATTAGTCATTGAAAGCTTGTTAATAATATATCACACATCATTGAAAACATGAAAGTGAAATGACACTAGCAAAATACCATTTCTCATCAAGTCACAAATTTAATATAATTTCTGCCATCTTTTGAGAGTAAAAATACAATTTACCTGACAAAATGCCTGAAACTTTATATCGCTACATGTCTTCAAGTGTCACACATCTCAAGTATTACATTACCGTACTTGATTTCATTCAATTTCATTAATCATGATTAACAGATTTCATAAAGCTTAATTATGACACTCCTCATCATCTTCACATTATCACTTTCTAACCAACACAAAACAAAAACAATCAAAAATTCTGAAACAAGTCTTGAGTTTCATATGTACAAAGCTTACTTTCTTCTTCTTTTTCTTCCACTACTTGTCATTGCTAGAAGATATTTTCTGTATTACACTCAACTTTCACGCTCAAATACCGACACAAGCACAAGCATCTGGAGGCAAGTAGCAACAAGACTCTGGATAGGTGCCAAATTATCGTAAAAGCTTACAGATTTGATGTAAATCGGGGTAAATGACTGAACTAATAGCTCATGTAGAGCGTGCAATTATTTGAACACACATGATTACTTGAGAGTTTAATTTCATGTTGAAATGTATCTTCAAGTGAAGCATGTAAAGTCATACAAATTCTACAACTATAATCTTTTTTTCTTATGTCATATTTTGAAACATGAAAATGATTTAAAATGTTCTTAGCTTGAAGCATGTTCCTAATTAGATAGAGCAATAACAAGATTAAGTGATATGTCTATGTATCAGGTTGCATGGTTTTTAAAAAAATTGAGCAAGTCTGTGGAAAAAATTCCTTTTCAGGCAATCCTTAATTAGCAAATTAGCTGTTCAGTTTTGATAATGATGTATTTTGAAATACAATAGCTGGTATGTTATATATGTACAAGAAGTCTAACATCAATGTTGATTCAATCTTCTTGCCAGGTATGCTATGCAGGCTGAGCTGTGCAGAAATGTGTTTTAATAAAGTGCTGATGCCGAATTATTTTGTTAATTAAAACGCATAGAAAACTGTTAAGACAATTATGAGATTTTGTATGATTCACAACACTGCTTGTTGGATATTTTTAGAATATACTTACAGTACAAGCTCCTTAAAAGGCTCATGTCTAGACTTAGTCTGCATTGAGAAATTTGCACTCTCTCATGGTATCAGTGTTTATTTTATTAGTTTTTCTTCAAAATGATTCAAATTTCTGTCTCCTTTTTAAGTGTCTAATTATGCCCTAGCATGATTCAGCTCTGCTTGAACCTGTTTCACAATGGAATAAGTAAGATGTGTGCATAATACTGGTATGCGTATGGTATAATAGATAGGTATGCGAGAAGATGATGCACTATGTAGTTTTCATTAAAATGTTATGTAGATCAACTTAACTGATGAATATTTGGAAAGTTTCTTCAATTACATATCTGCTTTCATTTTTATTTTACAATTTAAAACTTGCAATTTAGAGGTTTCTGACAGTTGATTTTGCCTTGAAAATTGAATAAACACCATCATACTGAAGTTCAAGATTTAATTTGACCTAAAAATCTTTCTCCCGCATGCTACAGGCAATAAATTCAACAAAAGTAGCATGAAAAAATATAATTGGGCTGCAGATTTCAACAATGGTTCTTGGTATCACAATAATTATATTTTTATCGACTTTTAGTGCTTACTAGTTAACCATAGAAGACAGGGGCGTTGGAACCGTGTGGGCCGTGTGGGCTTTGGGCGCACCACTTTTCAGCCAAAAAAATAAAAATAAATAAATTTAATTCAATGTGATGCGTCTTAATATGGTCCTATAGCATTAATAACCACAACATAGCACTTTACAAATATGTTGTTGGTAAATTCTGTCTCTGGGGCTTAGTTGTTTCCTTATTTTTTATTACCAAGGGGCCACAGGCCGCACCACTTTTATTTTCCTTCCGACGCCCCTGATAGAAGACAAGATTTAAAATTCTGTAAAATAAAAATGAAAGCAGACATTTACTTCAAACTTTCCAAATATTCATCATTTGAGTTGATCTACATAACATATTAATAATGACTGCAGAGCTCATCTCATTCTAAATCAGGTCATTCCTGAATCAATACTTTACACACCAAAATGGGGTGGGACAAGTTTCAATGAAGGCCACAAAAATAAATTTTTGTATCAGGTATTCCTAAAATAATCCTGGACGGGGCATAAAATTCTAGTATTTTGCACTTACTTTTTGCATTGTTAAAAGTTGCTTCATCTACTGTCGGTTTATACCATGGTGGCGCTTTAAGGGCAAAGTCCCTTTTTCTAAAAGCCTGTTCATAGATTGGCAAGTCTCTTGCTATGACATCATCTTGACCTTTGACCTTTTTTTCTGGTATCTTCTAAATCATCTAATTATGTTTGTTCCAGCTAGAGAAAAAGAATTAAAAAAAAAAATATCAATTACTTTAGCACACATAAAAACAATTTTCCTTCAACAAATACACAATTCAAATAGATAAAGTGTCTGTGAAAAGCAAATAATACATTAATTTCCAAATAGTTCAGGTTCGATTCCTGGTCAGGAATAATATGTTCTGACTTTAAATAAATGAAGACTTAAAGGGGCAATTCATGGTCCACTTTGCACCTTCAAGGTCACTGCTATCAAAATTTGTTTTATTAGCTAGGAAGAATCCTTGACTGGTATAAGTTACAATACCCAAACCATTCTTTCATATGTGCTTGCATTTTCGAGAAAAGTGTGAAAATGTGTCATTTTCTAATTGAATACGCTAGTGTAATAAAACCCCAACTCCAATAGCTCCCTTCTGTTAATCATATAGATATAAATGCATACAAATCTTTGAAAATGCTTTCACATCATTGAAATAACAATTCCATGTGAATATCTAATCATATATAGTGTGACATTTGACTTTGTAGTTGACTTTTTTAGACATTGTTAGATAATTGTTATAGTACTTAGCTGCTATGTTTAAACAGTCATTACAAGAGAACCCCAACTCCATGAGCTCCCCTCTGCATCTATATTCTAGAAAAATTATCTAACAATGTCTAAAAAGTCAACTACTTTATGTGACACTATGATTGGGATATGAATATGGAAATGCTTTTTAGTGATTTGAAAGCATTTTCAAAGATTTGTATGCATTTATATTTTACAGAACTTTACAGAAGGGAGCTATTGGAGTTGGGCTTTTCTTGTACTGGCATATTCAATTACTGTCGGGTCCGACAGTAATTACAACACAGTAGCTTATGGAGATTCTTTAAATGTTGAAAAGCTTGTAACTTGAAAACAAATAGTCGGAATTATCAAGTGAAATTTTTGTTGTTGTTGTTTCTCTCTTCTTTTTGTTTAGCTAGAAAAGAGGTGAGGTGTTTGTCACATCGGAATCATTAATAGCACATTTAAATGATACTAATAATGATCTGATGACCAACTGTCTACTAAGTGTTAAAAGGCATCTGAACGAAGATTTTTTGGTTAAATCTGACCTATTCATTATACAACATCACCAGAATTAACATTATATATCAGCAAAATAAAATAAAAACTAGAATATAAAATCAGAAATTGCTCAAAAGAATGATATACCATTCAAACAAAGTCGGCCTTATAACAACTTGAGCATTTACAAGGTTTTCCATTGTTATGGAATATAATATGCTTTTGAAAAAAAGAAAAGACCCTTATACTTCAAGACAGCCTTTTACAACACCACAGAGCAACCAAATGCAGATTGCACTCAACATCTTAGTATTAGTGTATAGCATATGTAACAAGAAACAACATGACTTGTCAACTCTCATAACTATAGACGACTTAAAATCATGACTTGAGGGACATTTTGAGAATTGTATCAATGATAATGTCATTCTTTAAAGTGTAACTCTTTTTTTTGAAGATTACTTTATCAATAAGAGTATGTGAAGTTTCTGTTAAAAAACAGATTGTTCATG